>JAASGV010000386.1:0-25563 GCA_023334355.1 Globisporangium abappressorium
AAAAAGTTACTTTTCAAGTAATTTTCTTTCTCGGGAATAAAATCATACTTAAAAAGAGAACTTATATGATACGATATCGAACCACTTGAAAAACAAGAGCCCAAACAACTGCACTTTTGTGAATACATACAGTAGGGCGACAAACCCTTCTTTCTGGACCGCACAGTGACAGCACCCACAATATGAACCCGCCAAACTAGTGGTTTGGAGGCTTTCAACAAAGAGTTCTTTACCCGCTCCTTCTGTAATATTGCTCTCAACTCCGCCATTACAAAATTTACCACCAAATCCACAACCAACCACTTCTCTCAGCAATAGAGCCCCCACTCCCGCATGTGTACGACGTGGTAGAGTGGACAGACTTTGCGCTGAACTCAATCATGCGTGCCACCATGGCCGAAGCAACCTACCAGCAAGTGTGCCCCTCGTGCGACCTTTCTATGTGCCTCTCACTCAAGAAGACAGCTCGTGTCGCTGGCGGTGTGAGAAGAGCATGTGCCACTGGGAGCGAAGCGTCTATGCCTTGTCGCTCTTCGCCTACTCGCGCCTCAAGCCGTTCACCCTAGTGCGTATACTGCTCTTCCGGACGCGTCACAACACGATTAAGCGAGACATCAAATCCAAGATGGCGGTGGACTGGATCGTGTACGGTAGGGATGTGAGCTGGGAGGAGCTCATTTTGATCGGCATGAAGGTTATTGCTATGACTGTCCTGATGTTGCTAACATATATGTATCTTTATTGATCTGCTTTAATCCATCTGCCTAATTTCGGAGTGGACATAGCACCCATCAATCTGCACACACAAACGACAACTTGTTTAAAAGAGCTAGTTCGCTACAGAAACGGATGCGCTGGCCCGCGCACAAAACTCGTTGTGAAGTTGTGTAAAACAACATATAAGAAGAGCTTCCTAATCTTCACACACTACAAGTACAACCGGCGTGGCATAGGAGTCCACAAACCCTTAAAGAAAAGGAAGAAATTCTTGGTTACCTTCCCGCGTTCATGCGCCGCGACATGGTCGTTATTTCCCAGTATGCCCCGCTTGCTGTAGTTGAATGAACCGTGGAGGAGGAATCTTCTATCTATTACACCAAACTGAGCAGACACAACATTAGTTGTCAGCACAGAAGGACACGCTGCAAGCGGCAAGGGTATATATCTCCGTATGCATGAAGCGGCCTGTGTACGGGACACCGATCCCGAACTGTTTGAAGAAGCGTATCTTCGACTCCGTCTGCCTCGTGTCTTGTTCACTATCTGTTATGATTCGAACATCCACCTTTCGTCGCTTCGCGCGTAGAATCGCGGCAGTTATCTACAACAGAATCGCAAGCAATAATAAGTTAGTCCATGAACCTTTCGTGGTCCTATTTTACGACAGCGTTGTATCAGGTATGTTCTTCGATAGTTAAGGAATTAAAAGGGGTCAGATTACCCCCGTATGATAAATCATTGTACTCGCCCCAACGCGACGACTGTCCCTCCTCTAGCAGAGTAATGGACGAAACTAGGTTTAGATGATAATTTTACTGTTGAACATCTGCACAAGGGGTCAAATTGCCTCCTTACGTTTCGGATTTTTACGCTTTGTGACCGGCTATAAAAATGCAAAAGAAGAACGCGATAGCATTGGCTCAGTATTTCGTGAATTTTGTAATTTCAGACGAAACTTCAAGTCCCATTCTAAATGTGTAAAATGTAAAACATGGGCGAACTGCAACTCTTTCAAATAGTACCCGCATTAATCAGATTGATACAAATGAAGGAAACGTGGTTGAGTGTCCTTCGTTTTAAGTTTTCAAGTTTTACTAAAAGCCATGATGGTGCCGAAACCTTACTTAGTACAGATTGTACAGTGCCAATAGATGAGCGAAATGCTTTGAAAGACCAGACCTGTAAATGTATATCATATGAAACTTAATGCAGCAAGCATGCTTTGTATTTGTGGACAAGCACAGACCAGATCAACATGTTACAAGACAGCACAATCCAAATTACGATCACTCAGTAGTGTCAAGGCATCATGTACCGGAGTACACACGTTGGGTTACACCGCCGTAACCCATCTCGCCTTTGCCGAACACAGTTCGCGCAATAGTTTCACGGCCGAACCGAAGTTCGCCGAACTTAGCATTTGCAGCTGGAGCGTACATTATGCTGGCGAGAGCCAGCCCAGAGGGCGGCTCCTTTTATTTGCCATAATTACAGATTATTGTCCAATCAGTTAGTTTGAGCTCAGAGAGCCAACCATGTTGAGTTCACTTAGATTTAATATTGGCATACAAAAGTCTAAAGGTTTGCCCCACAGGGGGCAAACCGCATTCGTACTTTAATAAACAGTCACGATTTACCTCTCTAAACAATAGGAGTCTTTTGTGCGGTCCCTGTCGGTGCAGGAGACCAACAGAAACGCGCCGTTGCTCTGCAGGATGCAGGCAACAGAGAGCAGTGCTTATTGCTCTGCATACGCAGGCAATAGAAGCACGTTCCCAGCCCCGCCACGAGTTCTTGCGGAAGGTATTCAACGCACGCTTCCTCACTCTGCGCACTGTGCTGCGTAACTCGGGAACGCCCGGTTACACATCAAGTAATTGACGAATTTGCCAAGCCTATATAAGCCAAATTGTTCCAACAAAACTTAACTGACCTATCTCAATACATTTCGATATTCAGGTTGGTGTTCTTTGATTGAATGTGCTGGCATTCATTACGTATGTAAGCATTGTCCGTTGGGACACATCACCCTGACGTATCCACATCAGAAAATAAAAATTTGTCGGTGTGAGTTGCGACACGACAACTCTCATTTTCCCATGCAAAACTTACTGTCCTGTTTTACTTGACTAAAGAGTGCCAAAAGTGCTGGTTTGTGCAAATCGCTTACACGATGATAGCAATTGGTGTAGAATAAGCTGTGAATGAACATAAACAACAAACTAGTCAAGGTGTTTACCAATACTTTGTTCAACAGGTGTCAACCTTAATGTGTGTTATACTTTCAACTGAATCATGCATGACACATTTCAAGCAATACTAAATGTTAGCAAGTTGATGTATAGATCCTGTTGTTGGAGATTACACTGTTCATCCACAGTACCACCCCTTCATCACTTTGACTTCTTTTCATACACAAATTCATTGATGACTGCAAGAACGCAGTGACATAGTGCACAAGTGAAACAAGAAACCAAAGAAGTTTTCCAAAAGAGCGCTCAAACGTAGAAGTTAACATGGTAACATTTATCATTCCTACATCAGTGATGGACCAAATTATGTAAATTTCAGATGCGATCTCATTTAAGCGAATCTTATCCATGTCTCTTTGTACAGTAGTATGCTTTCGAGTGATGTGATCGGCAGAAACATATTGAGATAGGTCCAAAACAAAAGGGTCAAAGTCAAATTGCCTCTTTAGGCCAACGGTTTTCTACACCCACTTTTTTAAACACACATATGTGGCCAAATTGACCCCTTTGACCACGAAAGGGTAAATAGGTAGAGTTGGACTCGAATTCGCTGGTTCATATTTTACCTCGTACGAAGTGCTAGGGAAGACGCATACACACAGGGTAGACCTCGCGCTTTCAACATAGCGAAGGGGCTACTTGCATGATGTGTGTCCTCTACGTGCGCGCGTTTACAATGCTCGTTCGTGCAGATCCCTTCATACATGTATTGCTCGCATGGTAGTTTCTTGTAGGGGAAGAAGAGTGTCTCAGCGTGAGGCTATCTTCTTTCCAAATACTGGTTGATCAGGTTTGGATACGAGTCTAGGCTGGAATACGCGCCTGTGTAAGATCAAGGGCTTCGAAGAACGAAAGGGGTTGTTGCGTTTGCGCTCCGGAGGGTATGCACTTCCGTGACTGGCTCAATCGTGAAAGGTACTGGAGTTGGCTGGAGAGCTTGGGGGCTTGAAGAATCGGTGTGGGCGGGCGAAAGAGGGAGAAGGAGAGGCTTGTACTTGAGGGTCGGGATCGGGTTGGCGAGCGAGGACATGCATTTATGGAACTGGTGAGACTAGCTCGATGGTGACAGATATCAGGGCTTGAGGCATCAGCGGTAAGAGCACTTCAACATCGATCGACCCGTCATTCATCCATGCGTCATCCGTCTATGCAGTGCTACGGAAGTTTAGTTATGTTAGGTCTTGGTTGTCGTCTCCTTCGCCCTCCTTGTCGTCGTTCGTTTCTCCGTCCTCCAGGTCTTCGTCGTCATCAAGGGTGTCTTGTATTTCGCGACTCTGCTCAGTCTTCTCGTGCATACAGTAATCTACAGTAATTTGTGCAATCAAACCGAAATGGCGCGAAATCAACAAGACAACCTTCTCGAGCCAAGTGCTCAATGGCCAGAACGTCGGCTCCCAATCCATGCGTTTGGCTCGGATCTCGCGCAAAATGTCGACTCGTCCAAGTCGGACCTAACACTACTTTTTCTTTCCGAAAATCGTCATTACGCGCAATCAGTATCGTACGGGACAACAATTTACGTCAAATTCATGATACCGTGTCTTGAAATTGTACGGGACACTTTACGTTCAAAAATGTATTTCGGAAATTGTAAATTGTTGTTTATGAATCTCGACTTAGTGAATTGTGTCGTTCTTCCAAATTTTACTGTTAAAATAACGTTCAGCTGTTGTTGAGACGTTCAAAATGCATTTTGGACAAGAACGTCAAGTGAGTCAAGTCATATTCATTATTTCGCATTCGTGAAATTGGACATGTCGTCGCATGCACGCACCGCAAGCAGCGTGGACTCGATCCGCGAGAGCGTGCCGAGCTCCTGGCGCGCCGTGCATATGCCATCGTGGCTGAGCCACCAGGACGGCGCGTTCCGCAACGCGCGCGGCCAGTCGCTCTCGTATGTGGCGCTCTTCCCGCCCGTGAAGACCCCTCTACGCGGCATTGTCGTCTACCTCCATGGGCTCGGCGAGCACTCGCGGCGGTACTTTCACGTGTACGAGCAGCTCTGCGAGCACGGCTTCGGCGCGGTCGCGTACGATCTGGTCAGCCACGGCGAGAGCGGCTGGGGAAAGCACAAGCTGCGCGCGCACGCCGAGAGGTTTCAGCACTTTGTCGACGACACGAACGAGTTTATAGTGTACGCAAAGGAGAACCTCTTCCCAGACTTGCTACCGCCGTATCTGCGCGACAACCCGAATGCGGCCTCTGTGCCGTTGATTCTCGTGGGCACATCCTTTGGGTCCCTCGTCGCAATCCACACTGTGCTGTCCGAGGAGCACGTGTTTGACGGCGTGGTGCTCGTCTCGCCCTCGATTTCGGTGGAGTGGACCCCGATTCTACGGATACAAGCGCTCTTCGCGCGTCCCATGTCTGCAATCATTCCGAAAGCGCGCGTTGTGCCAGCTGTGAACCGCGATTTCCTCTGTCGGGACCCCGCATTCCTGGACGACTTCGCAAACGACCCGCTGACGACCTCAGGGAACCTGACGATGCGCATGGGTGCGCAGTCGCTCAAGGCGTGCAACGCACTGCAGAAGGAGTCTCGGTTCGAGCAGCACACCAGTGCGTTCTGCGCACTGCCGATCCTGTTCATGATGGGGTCGGAGGACAAAGTCACGAGTGTGTCGCTGGCCATGCAGTTCTTTGAGAAGATCCAGAACCAGGACAAGCAGTTCACAGCGTTTGACGGCATGTACCACGCGCTCTTCGACGACCCAGAGAAGGACGACGTGTTTGAGTGCATACTCCAGTGGCTTGAAGCGCGCTTTCCGGAACCACCGCAGCAGCAGGAGGAGGGCGAGGAGGAGAATGGCGTAACAGAGGTGTGATACATTGGTGAACAGTGCGATTAGGTTGTGTTTGTATAGAGATTTTTGTGTAGTTATTAATTTACTATTGGTCTGTCAAAAAAGCCTTAAAAATCTTTCTAAATTCGTAATCAAATAGCGCAGATTTTTGGAAGAAGAAACACAGATCATCCATCATCTTTCAGCAGAAAATCAGAGCCAAAAGCAAAATGGTAGTGCGGAGCAACGAAGAATCGACGCTCTATCACGAGAGACAGGAGCTCTACCGATGCGGCATCCACGCGCTCAACAACGTGCTGCAAGGTACGCGCAGTCGCCTTCATCCTCTTGGCTCGCTAGCACGCCCTCGCTATCAGTCTGACGCTCTCGGGCTCTCTCTTGCTCTATCCTCTAGCAAAAGTGTTTGAGAAGGCAACGCTTGATGACGCCTGTCAGCATCTAGCAGCACTCGCAGACCCGAGCGGCAGCGGCGGCAACTCGCTCATGAATCGTGTGTGGAATCCGCACCGCTCTGCTCTCGGACTGGGCAACTACGACGTCAACGCGCTCATGTACGTGCTGGAAGAGAAAGGTGAGCAGCATATCCCAATGATCTGATGTGTGCGTTATGCATGATGAGACTATTATCTCTGTATCTTACAGCATGTGCTTATGTGTGTACGTTGGGTTACAGGACACAAAATGCAGTGGGTCGACAAGCGCCGCCCCGTGACGAAGGAGCTGCTGGACTGTGAAGCGCTTGAAGGCGTACTCTGCAACGTCGTGATGTCAGGCTTCCTGCGCAACGTGTGGGAGCAGCGCCACTGGTTCGCGATCAAGAAGGTGCGTGTGAGCCTGATTGTCACTGCATTGATATATCTTACTCTTCGTGTGGCTCACCATTGTGCTTTGGTGTATTCATTATTTGTGCAGATCGGGGCTATTTATTACAATCTGGACTCGAAGCTTGCTGCCCCAATGGTGCGTACTTACTTGTTCAGTACATCTACGCGATCAAACATGTTGTTTGCCATCTTTCTAAGCTCAAGCTGATATTGTTGTGACCCCTACTACGGTAACTTTGGATTATGTATTCGTCATGCTTAGCCGTTTGCGAGCGAGGACGACTGCTTCAAGTTCCTGCAGGAGCTGGTGGATACTGGCGAGTGTGAGCTCTTCTCCATCGCAAAGGCTTCCGAGTCAGAGGAGACGCATTGAGTGAGTGGTTCTCCTGAGTGAATGCGTGGACGAGCAATTGGTCAATTGAAGACCCCACAGATATTTGCTGAATGTATAATGAATGATATGTATATTGCGTGAGTCCGAAGCTGGTCACCTTGGTAAATTGGTGTAACATCTCCTCCACGTGGGGGGACCTGTGTATCCAACTAACATGTCGAAGAGCAAGCTACTTGACCAAGGACGGGAACAGGAAAGACGCGTTTTTCTCTTCCTGCAACGACACTTCCTCTTCACTGCGGTGGCGCAGCAAGCCCGCGATGTCGTCCCAGTGGAAATCGTCGGCGTTGCGGCGCACAATGCCGTCCACGTCGATCATCACCTTGTGCGGCACGCGCAAGACCGCGTACGGCTCGGGCACCTCCGCACACCCAAAGTGCAGCACCGTCGGCGTGGCGCCTTCGTGGCGGTAGTCGCGACACACGCGCGGCTTGTCGGTCTTGGGATTGATCTTGTCGAGGAACTCGAGCGTCTTGGTGATGTTCTGGTCCAGGTTCACGAGCACAAAGTTGGCGGTCTTGGAGTGTCCGTCCTTGGAGCGCGCTTCAAAGTGTTCGACCTCCTGCTTACACGCCTTGCTCCACGTCGCGTAGAAGAGCAGGATCGTCGGCTTCTTGGTGCGCTTCACGAGCTCTAACAGGCTGTGCGTGTCGCCGGTCTCCAAGTCGACGAACGCCACATCGGGGGCCGGGTGGTTCAGCACACACGACATGGTGATTTGTGAGCTCTCGCAGGTTTTGCTTTCAGTGCGTGGGATGCCAACTCAGCGCTCTTGGCTCCTCCACAAGCAAACGCCTCTTCAGAGTCGGTTGCCTATCTGTCGGAATAGAAATGAAAACGACGACCCACAGTTTCTAGAAAACCGTTCAACGTATCAAGCGAATGTATTACCGGGAGTCAATATTACTTACTGGATGGGTGTGGGCATAATTAATCAGGCGGTGCTGGTGCTGGTGTTGTCGGCGGTGGCGGCCCCACTGCTGCTCGTCCGATTGAGCTGACGGTGCGGGAGCCCTCTACGCATGCTGTCTGCACGGTAGCTCTTGCGGCGGGTGAGCGTCGTCTTGCTGTTGAAGCTCAAGTTCTTCGCCGGCTGGTTCTTGTTGGTCGTGAGCTTCTGGATGCGCTGCTCCTGCTTCTCGCGCTCCTCGTAGACGCGGCGCTCGGCACGCTGGCGAGCGCGCTGCAGCGCCTCTTTCTCCTTGAAGTGTACGACGTACGCCTGGTTCCGGCTCGCGTTGATGCGCATGCTGGACTTGATGGTGCTCTTCATGCTCGAATCGAAGCGGAAGCCGGAGAAGAGCGTCTCGATCGGAGGCACATCGGCGCTCGCGAAGAGCTCACAGCCCAGGATCGCGTCCAGTGTGACCACGAAGCGACCATCTCTGATGCTGGTACTGCTACTGGTCGTGGTGTCAACTGAAGCCACGGATGCGGCGTCGTCATCGTCGTCGATTTCAGCGAATTGGCTGGCGCCACTCACACTTGAAGTTGTACTGTCAGCATCTCTACATGATGAAGGCGCTCTGACGATGTACGCGGGGAAGAAGATCAGCTCCAGCGCGTCTGCGATCTCAGGCGCGAGCAGCTCCAGTACGCCTTCCTCAGGCTGTACGGTCGTGAGCTCCATCCCCGTCGCCATCTCGTACAGCACGTGGCCGAACAAGAGCAAATCGAGCTCCACTTTTGCCTCCAGCGGGACTGTGAGCTCTCGCACCTCTTTGTACCGGTCAATCGCCAGCAGCGGCGTATAAATATCGGAGATGCGCGCGTTGCCCTGGTCAATGATCACATTCCCCGAGCTCAGGTGCTCGCACACAATGCCCTTCGAGCGCAGCGCGACCAGCGCTTCCAGGATCTGCCGCCCAAAGCGCGCGATCTCCTCGTACAGCAGCGGCGACGCGTCCACAACGCGATATTTCTCTCGGTATGTGCGCGTCGGGGTCGTGCGGTGGATGCGATCTTTCAGACTCCCGCTCGCGACAAACGGCTGCAAGATGAGCAGTCCTTTCTTCTCCTTGGAATAGTAGATGTCGGCCACAGGGAGGATGTACGGGTGCTAGTAGACAAAGGTGCCGGACAGAACAGCGAGTCAATACAATTAGCACCACCACTACAAACACACATACGCAGCTCACAACACACACACACCTTAAGCGTCACAAGCAGCGCCTTGAGCTTGTAGAGCAGGTTCTCCTTCTGGAAGTCAAGGAAGCTGAGTTGCACGGGGAAGAGTGTGATCATCATCTCGCCACAGCGGTCCTGCAGCAGGTTCACGAGGTCCACGTGGAAGCAGAACTTCTCTGCGCGGCGGCCAATCTCCGGGAACGCCTCCTCGCGCCACTGGAAGAGCGGGTTGTTCTTGCAGTACTTGGCCGCGAGCAGCACCGCCAGCGCGCCATTGAACGACGCCATCTCTCTTCCTTTCCTTCCGTGATGGAAAATGTGCGTGTTTCTTCAAGATTTTCTCTTTGGCACTTCCTAAACCGGTACATCGGTGTATAGTACCGGTATACCGGTGTAATTTGCTGATGTTGAACTTTCGATTTTCCTTTTCATCCAATGAATCGCAACTACTTATCCATAAATATTATCTTCCAATCAAAATTGCTTTAAACCGAAATCCTTTGTGTATGTTGCACGAATGTGAACTTGCATCCCACACTCATTTGACAAACTCTCTCTTTTTTCCGCAAAGCACAGATTCATACCCAGCAAAATTTATGCGGGGGAGCTCGCTATCAATATTCCCGACCGACTTTCGCGTAAACGATCCCCCCTCTGTGCCTCAGGCTGCCCGCCCAACCTGTGGTGTTGCTCGCCCGCATTCCCCATTATCGGCGACTCGCAGCACCAATCTCAGCAGCAGCATGTTCAGCCGTGTCCTGCGCAGCAACAAGAAGGCGGCGTCCGCGCTCCTCTCGGCGCCATCGCAGCAAGTGCGTCGCCTCAACCTCCATGAGTACCAGTCGCTCGACATCATGAAGACCTTCGGCGTCGCCACGCCGCAGGGCATCCCGGCGACCACGCCAGCGGAGGCCGAAGCCGCGTTCAACAAGATCAAGGCCGGACGCTGTACGTTGTGGTGATTATGATGATTTTGTGCTTGTTCGTTTGGCTACGCACGTGCATGCGTGGTTGCTGTGCCGATATGTATAGCGCATTCATGCGCGGGTGTTGGTGAATGGATTTATGAAGCAATGGTTTTTCTGACGTTACTGTAATAAAACTTATTGGCATGTGTCTACAGCGGGTGTCGATGTCGTGATCAAGGCGCAGGCGCTCACCGGCGGCCGCGGTCTCGGTTCGTTCAAGAACGGATTCAAGGGCGGTGTCCACATGTGCACCAAGTACGTGTCATCGTTATCATGGTGATGAAGCTGTTGAGTGTGAGTCCTAATTCGGCTTTTTGTTGCTGCAAACAGGCCAGAGCAGGCGAAGAAGTTTGCGGAGAAGATGCTCGGCCAGACGCTTGTGACCAAGCAGACGGGCGAGAAGGGCATTGAAGTCGCCAAGGTGTTCCTCGTCGAGCGCGTGTACATGCGCCGCGAGATGTACTTCTCGATCCTGATGGACCGCGCGTCGCAGGGACCAGTGATCGTTGCGTCGCCAGCCGGCGGAACCTCGATCGAGGACGTCGCTGCCGCGACCCCAGAGCTGATCTTCAAGGAGAACGTGGACATCATGAAGGGCGTCACGGACGAGCAGGTCGCTCGCCTCGCGGTCAACTTGGGCGTGGACGAGTCCTCGGTACCAAAGCTCGAGGAGATGATCCGCAACCTGTACAACCTGTTCATCGGCGTGGACGCGACCCTCGTGGAGATCAACCCGCTCGCTGAGACCCCAGATGGCAACATCTTTGCGTGCGACGCCAAGCTCAACTTTGACGACAACGCCGGTTTCCGCCACAAGGAGATCTTTGCGCAGCGCGACAAGTCCCAGGAGGACCCACGTGAAGTCGAGGCCGCCGCGTATGACCTGAACTACATTGGTCTCGACGGCAACATTGGCTGCCTCGTGAACGGTGCCGGTCTCGCTATGGCGACCATGGACATCATTTCGCTCTACGGCGGCTCGCCAGCCAACTTCTTGGATGTTGGCGGTGGCGCCACTGAGGGCCAGGTGAAGAAGGCGTTCGAGATTCTGAACGGCGACGACAAGGTCAAGTCGATCCTCGTGAACATTTTTGGTGGTATCATGCGCTGCGATGTGATCGCCGCGGGTATCATCGCCGCCGCGAAGGACTTGGGCTTGAAGAAGCCGATCGTGATCCGTCTCCAGGGCACGAACGTCGAGAAGGCGCGCGACTTGATCGCGAACTCGGGCTTCAAGATGATCGTCGCCGACGACTTGGACGACGCCGCCGAGAAGGCCGTGAAGATCGCTGACATTGTCGCCCAGGCCGATAAGGTCAACATCAACGTCGCGTTTGAGCTCTAAGCGTACTAACTCAAATCAAACAATACACATGATCTACTACCCACCAACCCCACCATCAACCAGCCATCAATGATAATCAGCCTATTATTATTGTATTCACCTCAACGTCTGTGTTCAAGTTACACGCCATGGATGGACCAACAAGTGTTGGATTGAATGATGATGCAAATGCGAAATGGGAGATTTCATTGTTTATTATAAAGTGAAAGACATGCAGTGGCGTGTGAAGATTTGAAATACAGGCTGATAATACCCCACCTCCCAACGTCTTGCCTCTCATATCCCCATCCGCCGCCGTGTATCTTGTCAGAAGTCTCGTGAGTGAGGGATACGAGGAACCTTCGGTCGAGTCCATTCCCCGTCTCACTGAAGCCATAGGCTGCGTGCCAAGGCGGTTGAAGTTTTTACTTGGCTTCTCGGCCCTTTCCGGTGCTCGAGCTCATTGTGTTGACTATCCACTCCATGCCCTCCTGAAGCCCCTCGCCGGTCTTGGCCGAGCACGCCTGGATGTGCCACGTGCGGTCGCGGATCGTCGCGAGGTTGAGCGCCGTGGAGATCTCGGACGATGGCAGCGCGTTGAGCAGGTCCTGCTTGTTGGAGAACACGAGAATCGGCACGTTCGAGAGCTTCTCTTCCTCCAGGAGCGTCACGAGCTCCATGCCCGTCTCCTCGAGGCGGCGGCGGTCTGCGCTGTCAATCACGTAGATCTATCACACATCACAGCTCCAACCGTGTTAGTTTGATATTCACGTTCGCTATGAATAATGCTACACGGGATAGCAAGCAGACTCACCAGTGCGTCGGTCTGCTCGTAGTAGTTTCGCCAGTACGGGCGAATGGTCTTCTGGCCGCCGATATCCCACATATTGAGCTTGAAGCCGTCGACCTGGAGACTCTTGACGTTGAAGCCCTGGGTCGGCATGATGTGGCTGATGTCTTCCTCCGAGAGCTTCTTGAGGATCGTGGTCTTGCCGCCGTTGTCCAGTCCGAGCACGAGGATGCGCGCCTCGCTGTCGTCCTTCTTGAGCTTGCGCAACAGGTTGAGCAGACCCATGGTAGACGACCGCAACAGAGGAGGTTAGGAAGAAGAGGAGGTGGGCGTGCGCGTGCGCGGTCAGGAAGCGCGAAAAGGTCGCAAGAAGAGCGGTCTTTTTCGAGAGTAAGCGCAGGAGGCGAGCCGCTGCTTCGCCTCGCTGGCGCCTGCTCTGCTCTCTCAAGGGAGAGCTACGGAAAGCTACGGGCGGGCGCAGTGAAACGACCCATTATGGAGCTCAAACAGTCTGCTGCTTGAGCATTTGTTCCAATCCGAGTCGTTACGAAACGACGCATATTGCTCGCTCGTTGTTGAAGGCGAGGGCTTGCTTTCACAGCCAGTTAGATATAGAAATAGAAACAGACAATTTTTGAAACCCACCTTGCTTTTCGGACGGGAAGCAGCACACAAAACCAGGTTAGAAACGTTTCTAAAAAGTCCTTATGTTGTTTGTATAGTGTGTACCACTCTTTTCATGCACTAAAGCAGGGTGGTGGACGTTAAATTAGAGTCAACCAAAAATGACTGGTCGTTACGATTGGCGCCGTTTGAGAAGACTGTTGATCGCGCTGTTTGGTTTTCAGCCGAGCAAGGGCAAATATATGGATGCGCACTTTGGAATTTCGCTCTGCTCCATCACCATCGACCGCTTTCGACCACAGCAGACCCGTCGCCCTCTGCACCATCAACGCCAACCAGACCAAGCTGCTCTCTGTGAGCACGTGCATATTGCTGTATTTGTATGTTTTTGTATGGGGACTCGTGTGATGTTTGCAAAAATACCAAGATCTGCTCTGAATTCATTTTGAGGAAATCCCTCGGTAACACGAGGACGAATGCGCTGATGAATCCCCCAACAAGCTCGATTAGTAGGTTAGATTAGTAGAGAAACTGTGTGCTGAGTACCTGTCTCTTGTTGTTAGTGGTAGCGAGTGCGTGTGTATGAACCTTAACTTGTTTAAGACAATTTGTTGATCATTGAAATTGGAAAGTGTTCTGTTCATTCATGTGCTCAATCGGTGTCGGCTGGCTTACACAACACGGAAGTGACATGCGATGGCTGCGAGTAGGGAAATAAATGAAAGTACTGGTGGGTAAAAATGACAAAAATGGGTTACACTGCGGTCGTAGCAGGCGGTTGTTCCGTGGCTCTACTCTGCGCGAGCGTGGCTTCCATTTGGTCACTGCTCGACTTTGCAAATGTCTTGAGGAGTTCCGAAGAGCTCTTCCAAATTGTGAGCGACGTGGACGTGGAGCTGGCCGTCATCGAAGTGGTGGTGGCGATGATGACCGATTTTTGTTCATTGGTCTCAGTAACCGGGACCTCCTTCTGGGCTTGCGCAAGGCTCGCCATAACCTGAAGACCCGTCTTGGAGCTCTTGGCATGGTGGTGGTGGATGTAGTCGTCGTCGTCCGATCCCGAGTCGGCCGTGCCGTCGTCGTCGCTGGACTCGCTCGAGTGCGAGTAGTAGTTGTCCTGCTCGTCGTGGATCTCTTCGAGCAGGATCGCAGTCGCTTCATCCGCCTCAGTTTCCACTTCAGCATTCTTAAATAGTTGCTGCTTGGTCGTTGTTGCCGCAGCAGTCTCGATCTCCGTCTCGTTCTCAGCTTCCTGTTCGCGAGCGGCGATCTCTTCGTCGTCTTCCTCCTCGACACTTCCCAGCGAGTGCGGTCGCGGGTGCGAGAAGCTCACCGAGAGCGAGCGGCGCGCGTGCATTTTCATCTTTGGCGGCGTCAGTGGGTACGTGCCGTCGGCCGACCAGCGGCGCGGTCGGGTCGTGGGGCCACTTCGCACCGGATCAGGGCTGTACACGTGACGCTTGTGAGCAAAGTTTGGCTCGGACTTGGACTCGTCCACGCCCAAGCTCAAAGTGCTGTTGTCAAAGTCACTCGAGTTGGAGCCGCAGTCACTCTGGCTCGCGCTGCTGCTCTGCGAGTTCGTACCCAATTTGCTGTCCTTCGAGAAGGTCGTGAGCAGCGACTGGATGAGGTTCTGCTTGCGGTTGAACGTGCGCATCTCCTCCTCGACCATGCGCTTCTCCACGATGAACTCTTTCTTGACGCGCTTACGGCTGCGCAGCGCCTTCTTGATGCTCCGGTAGAGCGCTTCCTCGCGCTTGCCCTCTTCCTGGAGCACGCGCAGCTCCACAAGCAGCTCCTCGACCATGAGCGCATTGCCGAGCACTTCGGCGCGCTCGATGTCCTCTTCAATGTCCGTGAGCTGCTGGCGGCGCTCGCGCTGGTTCACCACGTTCTCCATGATGTCGGCGCGCAGCAGCTCGATCTCCTCGCTGATGCTGAAGATGCGCTTCTCCAGGCGCTCGTGTTTGCGCAGCATCATGTCGCCCACCTGCATGTTGGTGAACGCCACGCACTTGAGCGCCTTGGTAATCTGCTTGGACGTCTCCACGTAGTCCTCGACCATGATCGGGTTCGTGATCAGCGACATCGCCATCGTTAAAACTGTAAAGGGTCTGGTTGAAGAAGAAGAAGAAGAAGCTGGGAAGGTAGCGGCGTGTTGCTCGTGATCAGTCAAATTGACAAGTGAGTGAGGAGGAGCGCCGGCTGGTGCTACTTCTGCTGTTCATGAGGGCCGCTTGCAACCCTCATGCGGCAGCCACACACGCGAGCATTTTCGCTGGCGCCATCCTCCGCCATCGTCATGCGCGCCATCTTTGTTTCCAGGCAGGTTGAAAAACAGGAAAATTAGATGGCGCCTGTCCCTCACTTCGTTATATTTGGGATGCAAGCAATATACTTTAATCGTTATATTTGTATTGAACTATCTAGTTGGATCTAAACGAGGGACCAATTTGAGTACCAATACGGGATTTTGTTTAACGTGTTTATTCCGCATGCATGGTGGAATAGAAACGAACAGAGGCTTCAACATGGCGCGATTTTGAGAAAAAAGAATGAACTTCATCGGTCATCGACAGATAAACTCAACGGCCGAGTGCACGCCAAGACAGCATTTCGTCAATTTCGTTCGCTGGTTGCCTTTTTAGAAGTCCAAGCCGTCCTGCGCTTGGACCCAGGAACACGAACTAATCCCAAGTTTCAACAGGACACTTGCGCTTGTGAGGTGTCCAATGGACAATGCCTCTGATCGTCATTGCGCACATGAAGAGGTGACCTCTTCATGTGAGCGAATGCGTCTGGGATAAAGAGACATGTCCGTTCGGTCTGGGAGTTGCTGAAATGCTTGAAGCTCCATGGGTGCTGGTTTGGTCTAATGGCGCTAGCCTCTTGACTATAGCACATGCAGCAATACGGTAGGATTCCCCACCGACTGAGCTTCTACATCAAAAATCGATTGGACACATAACAATATACAACAAACATCGACTAAACACCACGAAAAGCTCTGAGTAACGCAGCACCACGAAAAGCTCTGAGTGACGCAGCAGGCGCTGCGCTAGCGAGCGTGGCTCTCCGGCCTTTCCGTGGTCCTCGCGAGAGTCCCCACAATTTGGCAACCACTCATTTCATGATATGCATGTCTATGGTCCGATGTGCCATCAACCCAACCAATCGGGTTGGGTGAAGGTCGTTGTAGTTCGGCATTGCGCCACATCATTAATATGAAGGCGGCAGCACCACGCAGACATAAACACCAGCACCTTTCTGCTAACTTCAAATTCACGGATAATCTGTCTAAGGACAAGTAGACTATAGTTCCACCCAAAATGGAAATAGTCAGCGCGCGCCAGCTCTGCGACCCCAGCTCATGCCTTGCGTAGTGCCGACACTGAGTGCAATGCTGCAGATTTCTTTTGTGACTGTGTGCAATAGTAAAAGCTACTCTTATGGATTTGAGTCCTTGGCTATATCACGCGCCGGTTCTGGGTTCAATCACTGGCCAGAAGACCCATCATCATTGGAGGCGACGTGGCGCCAAGGAGCCAAGGGACTGGTTGTCCAGGCGCTAGTGGTGGATGTATGAGCTATTTGAGTAAATTGTGCGCCAGCCAAGCGAGCCTTGATCTTGGAACTTGGGCTTGCAGCACCAGGAGGTCAATGATGTGGCACACTCAAAAGCAACTTCAAGTTGGCGTAGACCACACCAAATGTCGATTCAGGTTGAAGTTGTTCCGATGAAAAGATACCTTTGCTTGGAGCAAATTGCAACCAACCTTGAAGGCACCATGTCATGTGGGGACCGAAATCACACATCAGCTAACAATTTTGTGGGGGTTACTCTCGGAAATCGCGAAGAGCAGCATGCAAAACTGACTACATTCCACGTCCTATGATCACAAACGCTCTTGCTTTTCCACTCCACGAAATGCAAGCAATGACGACAACGTTACGGTCACAGAATGAGACTTGAGAGTCAACGAGAACGCCAAATAGTCCGCATTTAAATCAACTCGTTACTGAAGTAGTCGCCATCAAGTACACCCACCAAGTTTTGCGACCAAGTCAACCCTCGTTCATCTCGACTCGGGAATCGCCATCCACCTCTTAAGTGATCGACAGATAGCCTGTTGGTTTGACCATGATCAAGAATCTGGACTAAAGCGTCGCAAAGTGAGCGTCCTCTCTGCCACGACTGCGTCGTATTTCCTGTCATATCCTCCGAATCTCGCCTTTGACACCCAGCGTCTGCCGTGTTGCTCATGTCCAGTTTTCTATTGCGCTGCGTGCGTCTGCCGTGTTGCTCGTGCCCAGTATTCCATTGCGCTGATCCCAGACAAGGAATTGAGTTAATTCCTACAGCATACGGAACGTTCAGAGCATGAATCGCGCAAAACTCGTACCTTCATCAGACTTTGCAGCGAAAGCGTGCCAGTAGATGGGCCGTTGTCTGCTTGTCGTGTTGTGGCACGCCAAATCAGTTGAGTACTGTATCAGAGAATGGCAGCGCCAACTTTCCTCGCGTTCGATCAGCAGAAGCCGGAGTCGGTGGAACCGGAAGCACGCGTCAACCACCTGGAAAAGCTAGGAGACGGGAGACCTGCGAGTCTCGTTTGCGTTCTTGTCAGCAAATTCGACCATCGCAATGATTTCGTTCTATGTGGTATCTTCAGAAGAATCGAAAGATACTCGTTGCCAACTTGAAATGAGCTAGGTAGGATACGTACGCGCTGAGCGGCTTTCTGCTGGAAAATTCCCTCTCCCCCATGACCGCCCCGTTCTCTTTCAGTTCTTCGAATCGATCAGTTCTTGGTACACACACGACGCGAACGTGAAAGTCGACTTGCTCGCTCGCACACTCAAAACAGTTCACACGGTGCGAATGTGCAATGTGAGACTTGTTCGGACGGGCTTGATCAGGTACTTGGATAATGCTGCGCACGATTCATCGACTGCGTACCGTAAAGCTTCTGCACTGAAAAGAACATACGCCAAGGGTCGTCAAAACATGGACCGAGATCAGCAGATTCGAACCGAAGAGCGATCGGAGAGGGTACGCACAGTCGTTCCGCCACGCACGACACGACATGACGCTCTACCAACCATTCATTCGGTCGAGTCGACTTGGATGACAAGCGAAACCGCCATTTTGCGCATCTTGATGAACCATTTCAACAGAAAGACCTAGACTGGCTGACGTACCAAAAGTGGTGGTTGCTTGTGAGTCGATCAGCAGGATCAGCATCAAGTCCAATGCGCGTGTGAACGAGTGAAAGGCGGAATGAATGAATGAGTGAATCGTTCGTATTGGCTTGCGCTTTACATACAGGCACGTCCACATCAATCACTGCTCATTCACTAATTAAAGGGCGGACCATGGCGTCTCGTGGCGCGTGAACCGATTGGCGCAAAGAGCGCGCCGAGCGCGTGCCTTGGAGCTCCCCACGCGCCACGCGCCTCCTCGAAATCACTCGAACACCACGTTTCTAACCGAAAACGACGACGCGCGATCGCATCCATGATGGATCGCGAAAGGTCACGAAGGCAGCAGGGTGCCAGTTGAGGTGAAGGAACATGCCATACATTTCGATTACTTTGCATCGTTGCTCCCCATTTTCCACGCGAACCACAAAGAGCGGAAAGCGGCGGCGGGCGGCGGCGACAAGAGGGGGAGCGAACGACATGGACCCCCGGAATGCATAAGATTAGAGGATCTCATTTTTTTGCATGCTGCTCACACGCGACAAGCCAGTCAATTCAATCAGCAAGCAGCTGGCAGATCCACTGGCCACCACGGACCTCAACAGGACTGCAAGGTGCTCTTTTCGTATCGCATTCGCACACACATCGAGGGGCTTTCACACCTGCCAACCTGCCAACCTGCTGCACACACTGTTCCGCCCTGTTTGCTACTCCGGACGCAGCCACACTCACAACTCAGGATTACTCCCAGCCACCAACACTCCCATATTCAGTTTCCTTCCACCCTTCACTTCCACTCTCTCCCGTCATGCGGCGCGGCTGCGCCGCTCTTCACTGGAACTAGCCCGGAGAATGCGCGCGCCTGAGTTCGCAACGGCGCCGCCGACGTACGGCCATACTGAAATCAAGATGTGTGCGTCGCAGATTTATCGATGTGCATGATCATTGTGCGTCCATCCATTTTAATCCGAAAGGATTTGATTTGGATCGGAAATGAAAAGTTTCAGCATAAAATTAGCAAATACTAATCAAAGTTAGTATTTGCTAATTTTATGCTGAGACCCATCTTTTTTTAACAGGATCTTATTGACTGTTTTATGTCGTGTGAAAAGCTATGTTACTTCTTAATAAACAACTGCCTCTTTATAAATAATCATACATCATGCTTTGATACAGATATTTTCAAATAATAGCCTTTATATTATAATTATATATGGAATAAAACACAATACCTGTTTCAAGAGGAGTAGATCAAAGAAAGCCCCAACGCTCGCTGACAACCAGCAGCTCTTTCCTGGCGTGAATCTGTTGCATCCTTTTGATCGCTCGCTCGCCCTACCAAACTGTGACAACGTCCTGTGTTCCGACGATCCCCAGGCACTCCAGTGCCTCTCTCTGGAGTCATACTATATCCACTGGTAAACAGCCAAAACTGACTCGCGGCTTTCGCTCCAAAAATGCGTGAAGAGCGTCCCCCTCCGTTCGTTTCGAGTCGTCGGATGTCCGCCCTCATCATCACACATATCAAGTTGGAGAACCCGACGTGCACCTCTCTCGCCTCTTTTCTCTTCAACTTTGTGTGCGTGTTACGTTGGACCTGACTTTTGGCATTTATATTTCTAATTCGTCAGCATTTCTATTTCTAAATCCCACTTTCACCAGGTAACCAATGCTCTTCTGTTCTGCTCTGCTCTTCTGTTCTCTCTCTGTGTCATGGCACCAAGATCTTTTTCGGCCATGGGCCATGGAATGTGAGCTCCTCAGTTGGCAAAAAGAGCTCCACCAGCGCAAGCGACTGACAAGAACAGAACCAGCACCACACACTCACAGTCCACACATCCATCATGGCCAAGAAGAAATCCTCCTCCGAGCTCCCGACCGCGCACGCCAACGGCTCCAACGGCGCGGCGCAGAAGAAGCTACAGCAGCAGAGCAGCCCCGTGAACTCGCAGGGCTTCACCAACTACGGCTCGACCGCGAGCCAGCCGCCGTCGGCCAAGATCATGGACCAGGTCAAGTCGGCGCACGCGACGCGCGACGCCGACGCCTCGCGCCAGCTGCATCAGCTCAAGCTCGAGATGTCGAAGCATGACCACGCGCAGGAGAATCACATGGCGGGCGGCGACCACATCAAAAGCGCGGTCTACGGCGGGCTCGACGGCATCATCACCACGTTTGCAACCGTCACGTCCGTGGCCGGCTCGGGCCTGCCGCACTCGGTCATCTTGATCATCGGTCTGGCGCATCTGGTCGCCGATGGACTCTCCATGGGGCTCGGCGACATGCTCAGCTCCCAGGCAGAAGCCGACCTCGTGAACCACGAGCGCGAGCGCGAAGTGTGGGAGTTTGAGAACTACCCCGAGGGCGAAATGGAGGAGATGATCGAGCTCTACGAGAAGAAGGGCATCGCCACGGAGGACGCCAAGCTCGTCGTGCACACGCTCGCCAAGTACAAGGAGGCGTTCATTGACATCATGATGGTCGAAGAGCTCAACCTCATGCCCGTGGACGACGACGACAGCCCGCTCATGGGCGGCATCGTCACGTTCGTGTCGTTCATGTTGTTCGGTGTCATCCCGCTACTGTCGTACCTCGTGAACTTGATCCCGGGCCTCAGCATGAGCCCCGACACGGCGCTCTACGCGTCCTGCGTGCTCACGGTCATCACGCTCTTCATGCTCGGCGCCGTCAAGGCCACGTTCGTGGGCCAGAAGTGGTACAAGTCGGGCTTCTCTATGGCGGTGAACGGCACGGTCGCGGCGTCCTGCGGCTGGATCATCGGCTACCTGCTCAAGCTCACGGGCATCCAGGACGTGGCATAGACAATGACAGCGACAACCACAAGAAGAGACGAATGAAGAATGAAGAAGAGAGAGAGACGAGCGATTGACATGTGAGTACCCCATCTACTGACTGTATGCATCTACCAGTAGGACAGCGAAAGCGTTTGCGTATATATATAGTTTTCCACCCACCACGCACACACGTTTGCCAGTTTGAAGACGATTTTTTGCTCACCCTCCGATACGAATGAAGCAAAACAGCGTGCGAACGATTTTACACAAGTCTTGAGCATTCCGCTTCTTCATCATCTTCGATTTCTATACATTTACTTGTGCGCTTGCTTGCCTTTGAGCTTTTTTTAATTTAAATGCCCTCGACGAAGCCCGTCATGGCGCGCACGAGGTCCCAGCACGTGACCTGCAGGAACATGCTGGCGAGCACGAGCACGCCCGCGACGAGGAAAAGCATCGTGAAGAGCATCGTCCACGGCGCGATGGGCTTGAACACCGCCATGAGCGCCGACTCGGAGTCAAACATGGACGTGCGCAGCGCCGAGCTCAGGATCATAAAGTTGTGCAAGCAGCCCGTGTCGCAGCTCACGCTCAGTATCCGGCCGTCCGACGTCCACTGCAGGTCTTCAAAGTTGAGCGACATCGAGGGCATCCCCGAGCCATTGCCGCCACCGCCACTGATGCTGCTGATACTGTTGCCGCTGTTGGACGCATCGCCCACCAGCGAGTTTGCGAACGACGAAGCCGATGACGACGACGATACGCTTGGGTCGCTCTCGAGGTACTCGACCGCGATCTCCTTCCAGTCGCTCATCCGTACCACCTTGATGCAGTTGTCGCCGCACGTGGCTACCGTGCCGTTCACTTCGTTGTACACGATCTCGCGCAGCGAGTGCTCGTGGAACTTGGCGCAGTACTGCTCCTGGCCGATCTCGTTCAAATGGGTCGAGATGATCACGACGTACCCGGACGAGAAGCCCGCGATGATGTAGCCGTTGCCAAACCACTGGTACGCCACGATGCTCCCGTAGCGCGACTGGAACGCGAGCTCCAGCGCGTTCTCGCGCTCGTTCAGGTCGTAGAGCAGGATCGTCTTGCCGCCCATGTTCACCGACAGGATCGCATCCTTGTCCTCGCTCTTGCCACCAAACTGCGTAATAAAGACAACAATGAAGGTCATCAAAGGCTTTCAGGTGGGCGAACGAGATCAGACAAAGCAGCCCCTTACCGTGATGCTCTGCGGCGAAGCCTTGATCTTCACCTGGTCGAACGTGCGGCCGTCGGGCAAGCAGATCGTGATCTGCCGGTCTTCCGAGCCAAACGCAAACTTGTTCTCCAAGTTCCAGTCGCCGCAGAGAATGCGCCGCTTGTGTTTGCTCACGGCCTGAACCTTTTCACCCGTCGCGTGGTCGTAAATGTACACCTGGCCGCGGTTCGTGCCGATCGCGAGCTGTTCCACATGAAGCACCAGAGGAACAAAATAATAGTAAGCGTCTTGTTCATACGCCACTGTCTGCTAATCACATACAAAAACTTACCAGCTTGGAGTGTGGCGCCTTGGACCACTTCATGAAGCTGATGTCCTTGCAGGGCAGGTCGACGAGCTGGTGCTCGCGGATCTTCTTCGGCTCCCAGAGCACGAGCGACGCCGAGTTGGCCTGCACGATCGCCAGCATCTCACCGTCCTCGCTCCACTCGAGCAGTATGCATGGGCTGATCGCATCGGCACACATAGCAAAGCGTCATACACGCGTTGGTGAGCGCTTATGCATCCATATGCAACCAATAACGCCATGATGGCACAAACGAACCTGGGCGACGGCGGCACGACCTGGTCGACGAGCTTGCCGCGGCGCCCGAAGATGTGCGCCACGCGAGAGCTGCCCGTGGACGCGACGTACTTGCCGTGCGGGTCCCACGCGTACTTGACGGGCCCCAGGCCGTGGTGGCGCGCGTCCACCGAGAAGAGCATCAGCATCTTGCCACGCGCGTCTGTTGTTGCTGCTGCTAGCTGGATATATCTTCAATTTCCCTTTTTTTCCTATTTTCTTTTTTTGATGTCAAAGTAAAACAAAAGGTTCTGGTCAAGATTTTGAAACAAAGTACTTTGTTAATTACCTAAAAAATACTTTGCCCCCATAAGAGTGGCACACTTGTGAACCGTAAAGTTCGCTAATCAACAAATCAGTTAAGTTTTCTCGTACTTAATGCAATGTAGCCATGTTCAAACCACATTGATGCTCGTGGTGATTGTTTCTCAGACCTCAACTCGAACCTAATTCGATTGATCCATCTGAGCCGCTCGCTCTATCAATAGCGCAGCGTTTGTCCTGAGCAGCGGCCTCCACTCTGACGCGAAGACGACAGACTCCTCCGATACAGCTTCTATGTTGCTGGTGCTTTGCCAGAGCTCCTGCTGGCAGACGCTCTATTCTTGGGACACTCGTAGTCGGCCAGAGTCATGATCTCGGCGACTGAGACCGCTTTTCACCTTTCCTTTTGATCTGGTCCCAGCAGAAGCATTCACAGCACTTTGAGAGGCTCTCGCAGTCGAGGGCGACGAGCGAGTCGTGAAAAAGCTTTTCGAACCCCAAGTCCAGGCAGAACCAGTCCAGCAGTACTCACTCGGGTGACACCAGCGACCGCATCAGAATGAGCTCTCCACCTGGCTCCCCTGCGAGAGGCAGCACGTCGCCGTCCAAGTCCAGGGCGCCAGGCAGTCCCGGACACTTTGGAGGCGCGTACACTGGCTACGCGGACATCAAGTCTTCATGCGGCGACCAGGTCGACTCGCGCAAGGTCACGGCGCCAGTGACCGTGTTCGGCAGCAGCACGCGTCCGCACACGACCAGCGGGAACAAGTCCCCCGGTCCAGGTGCGTATCAGATCCCGTCCTCGATCGGCAAGCCCGTGCTCTCCACGATGCAGCAAGCCCCCGCGTGCTCGATCAGCGGACGTGAGAAGTTTGGCTCGACGAACGACGCGAAGGTCTCTGAAAGCACGCCCGGACCTGGCGACTACACCTCGGAGATCGTGAACCCTCGCGAGCGAGCAGCGCCGAGCTATTCACTCGGTAAGAAGTGGGGCAGCCTCTCGGGAATGAAGAAGTCGCCCGGACCTGGCTCCTACGAGTCCTCCTCAATGCTCGGACGCACGTTCCTGTCCACGCAGAAGAGCAATCCGATGCCAGCGTTCACGAAAGTAGAGCGAAAGCCCATGACCTCTGGCAACACGGCAGTCGGACCGGGCCAGTACGCGGTGGTCGTGGCGGCCGTGGGCAAGCAGCCCATCTCGACACTCTCCAGCGCCGCGTCCTACTCATTCGGCACGGAGCTGAGGACAAAAGTGTCGCGTGGCACGGTGGACGCGGTGCCGGGCCCGAACTCGTACCCTGGCAAGAGCTCCGTGGGCAAGCAGGTCGAGTCCACGTACCGGACGGCGCCAAAGTGCTCCATGTCGGGACGCACCAAGTTCGGCAGCCACTTTTAAATATGACGAGGAAAAAGAAGATGGCAGTCCATCCATCCATTCGGTCTAGGGGCTCGCTATAGAAAGAGAGCATCTTATTATTTTTTCTTATTAGCAAGCTATCGCAGCTTTAATATCTTTATTCCATTATGCACCACGAACCTCCAGCTTCACCAGAAAGCCCACACACACACTACAGAGCGTGTTGCTTATTGGGCCTTCACTTCCGCTTTCTCTTCATCTTCATCATCTTCATCCTCATCATCGTCTGGATGGCTCTGACGCCACATCTTGACGCGCTCAAACTCGTTGTAGTGGGACTTGCGCTTCTCGGTGAACTTGGGGTCCTTCTCGACCTTCTTACCTTCTTCGTCGCGCGTGGCGAAGCACGAGTGGCCGCTGCGCTCGCTCTCGTCGCCGCTGCTGTCCCACTCGCTCTTCGCCTTCTTCGAGTCCTGCACGCCTTGCAGCTTGGAGCGCAGCTCGTCCCACTACAATCCACGATAAAGATCCCAAGGGCAAAGCATGAACACACATACTGTATCATTAGAGGTCATGCCTCACAAACACTGAAACACACAGCTACACACAGTACGCACCTCTAGCGTCGGCGGGCCCTCTTTCCCCGACAGACTTCGCGCTGGCGACACAGGCTCCTTGTCTCCAGCAGCAGCGGTGCCTGCGTGGCTGTCGTCCTCATTGTCCGAGCCGTAGTAGTGGTAGGGCGTGTTGGGCTCCTCGATCTTCTGGCGCGTGCCGCGCAGCAGGTCGTGCTCGGCGATTGTCTCCTCGTCCCAGGTCACGTGCGCTCGCTTGTGCGCGTCACTGTCATCGTGGTGGTGGTGGTGGTGGCTGATAGCTGTAGGGCGGGCATTCGCATTCGCAGGCGGTGCTGGCGCCGCGCTCGATGCCTTGGTCTCCTCCATGTTCAAATTGAGTTGTTTGATTATTGATTCGATTTGGGAAGCAAAAGCTCAAAAGCACATTGAAGTGTGCCACTTCAGACACAAAACAACTCCCATCAAAATGAGCGCCAGAGCAATTCTTTTTTGAATTGACTGTGTCGCAGAAATGAATTGAGCTGCAGGTATATGTCTACTGTAAACACCTGTTGATACGAACGAAATGTTGGTTCGAACAGACCTGTCAGCCAATAACAGTCAAGCAGGGAGGCTGGCAAAAAAACATTTGTTGATACGGACAGTACCATTTGAGTTGGTACGTGTGCCAGATACAAAGGTACACAGGAAAGCTAACCAGTGGAGCAGCGA
>JAASGV010000387.1:0-25547 GCA_023334355.1 Globisporangium abappressorium
AGCAATTTGCGCGCCGCGTGCCATTTTTTAACTCTTTCAGAGTGATTGTCGTATTTTCAGAAAACTGGCTGAGAAAGAATGTTTGTCGATATTAATTTAGACTGGTGTTTACTACTGGGAGGGAGGCCTGTACACTCAAATCAAAAGTGTTCGCTTGTGGTTGAGACGCTTTTTGATTGCTTCGTAAAAACTCAACTCGATAGCCTTCCTGCGAAATTTTATATGACATTTATTTTGACAGGTACCAAATAAACCTAATCGCAGCATGACATGGCTGTCGGATACAAGTATTACGGTATCGAAAAGCAAAGATCTTTTTCTTCTTCGATTTTTATTTTTCTCAGTCTGAAAACGAAGCAGACCAGTTCCTCCTCAAGGTTCGCTATTTATCTTGAATGTTGTATTCAGAGTTCTAATAACCCTGAACTGTAGGAACACTTTGTGGTGTCGTCACTCGCGACGATCCAAAGTATACTGTGTGTGAATCCTGGAGCAAGTATGACTTTAGCCATATGTTGCCGCAAAGGGACCAACTTGACCTCACACTTACTGATCATACGCTCGAATGTGAAAAAATTGCCCCTTTCCATGTTCCATTCAAGCAACAATCCCCCACCACATGCCAAATGAAGTGGCGTGATCATTTCAACACAGGACCTCGCGCTTCGCCACAGGACTTCGCGCTTCACACGAATTCGGGGGATCGCCCATGACATGGATCCTCATTGATTGAGGATCCGATTTTTCCATGCATTATTGCCCATTAACTCTCGTAGTAAAAGGTTGATGGCAACAGATGGACCATACCTGTCCTATTTCGAACTGAAAAAGCGCCAGTCGACCAGACGAGGCTAACACCTAGCTAGATTTGCTGCCTTGCCTACTGCTCTTCCTTTTCCTCGCTGGTTAGTGTTGCGGTGTCATTTTCGTTCACCCACGCACACACATTATCATTGCGGGATCTGTGGGGATGATTGTGAAGCCATTCATAATCATCTTTTGTCTGACCAGAAAAAACATCCAGATATTTCTCAAACTGACTGCTGTTCTGGCTGGAACGATGGCGGTTTGTGTCTGCGTTTCATACAAAAAACAAGTACAACAGGGACGCACGTAAATAGTATTTATGGTGCGTCCCTGTTGTACTTGCTTTTTGTATGAAATGGAACACAACCCGTTAGCCAATGAAACGCTGACTGGCACTTTACTCCTAATAAAGGGTGGTCGAAAACCCGCCATCCTTCCCATCAACAAAACCACCATCACCACAAGGCACAAGCTTTGTTTTCGAGAGCTTCACTTCGCTTCGCTCTGCATTGGTTGTGCGAGCGAGCGAGTCCATTGCATCACGAGTCCCACTGAGAGAGCTCGAACTGTCTTACAGTTGAAGCTCCTGCCGGATTTATCACACGCCGCGACGGAACTGACTGTCATGTTACCATCTTTTTGGCCAGATGTTGGCACGCGCTTGCGTGCACGAATCACGCATGCGCGCATGATGTCCCCTTTGTTTTGGGACTTCCACCGGCTGGCTGGGACAAGCAAAAGCCGTGCGTATCGGTAGCCAAAACCGCCGCGAAGAAAGAAACCATGCGCGTCTGTCGACTCAGCACCAGTGGGACGGACGCTCTCAGATCTTTCTTGTGCGGCGCAGTGAATATCGCATTGCAGCATTGCGGCAGCTCTCAAGCTTTGCTTGAGCTTTGTTTTCCAGCTCCGAACAAAAAGCCTCGAAATTAGCACCAGCGCGTCGTTGCATTGTACTTTTTCTGGACAAAGCCATTAAGAACCCACCCATTTGATCCCGTTTGCCTCATTTAACCCGCTCCGTTTTACCAATACACTGCTTGTAACCACTCTGCTTTAGCGAGATCCCACAAAAGACCCGTGCCGTCAGTCAGATCCAATACCTACCCGCGGGAAAAAACAGCCCATCCCCTTCTTCACGTCGTTTCACTTGGAGTTTGTATGGCCGGCCCCCTTCTTGGTGCCAAAGCCCGCCAAGCGAAACAAACCAGCAGCAAAGCCAAAGCAGCAAGCAAGACACAAAAAGCAAGCGAGCGAGTGGGACGAGCGAGCACGACGACAAGCCGCTCTCTCTCATCAATCGATCGATCTCTGTGTGTGTGCAGACGCGCAGTCACTCCATCAAGAGCACCAGCCGCCAGCCACCGACCGACTGACTGACTGACTGACCGCGTCATCGCCTATTATCAGCATGGCGGGCGAGGGCGAGTACGCGCCGAAGCGCATGGACGCGATCAAGCTCGCGAAGGCGTCCAAGTGGGAGGAGCTCAAGCGCCTCGTGGACGCCGAGCCGCTCACGGCGCAGCAGATCGATTCGTACGGCATGCTGCCGCTCCACTGGGCGTGCACGGAGCCGCACTCGATCAGCGAGACCGTGCTCATGAGTCTGCTCAAGGCGTTCCCGCATGGTGCGCGCACGGTCAACACGGCCGAGATGCTCCCACTGCAGATCGCGATCAAGGCACAGGCGAAGATCGAGTGGCTCCAGGCGCTGCTCGCGTCCTACCCGGACGCCGTGCTGAAGAAGGCGCCGTCGGGCGAGCACGCCGTGCAGCTCGCGCGCAAGTCGAACCTGCCGGCGCGCTCGGTCAAGCTGCTCGAAGAGATGTTCCACCACGTGTGCGAGAAGAATGGGTACTCGAGCGACCAGATGAGCTACGACGAGCACAACGGAGGAGCGCACCACCACCCGGACTACCAGCAGGCGGGGGCAGAAGACAAAATGATGGCGCCGCCGCCGCCGAGCTTGCGGGGAAGTGGCGGATACCCGAGCTCGCGATCCGGCGCTTCCTCGCGCCGCGGCGGTCCCGACAGCTTCAAGACGCGTGCGTTCTCCGACAACGACTTCCAGTCGATGAACGTAGACTCGCTGCGCAGCACCGCGAGTAGCGACTCGTACCGCACGACGGCGTCCAGCGTGAGCTCGATGAGCAGCAGTCAGTCGCTGAAACCCGTGCCGTTCCAGCAAGTCCCGTCGCGAATGTCGAGCCGCACCGTGGTGTCATTGCCGCCGCGGTGGATGATCGCGCCAAACTGCCACATCTGCTCGATAAAGTTCACTCCGTTCAAGAAGCGCCACCATTGCCGAAATTGCGGTCAGTCCATTTGTGGCGACCACTCAGCGCGCGAGCGCATGCGATTGCCGCACTACGGACTCAACGATCGCCATCGCGTCTGCACGGTTTGCCACGATTTGCTGCGAAATGCGAGTCGCCAGGCAGCGCTCCAGCCCACGAATCAGCCGCGCTTCCAGCAAGCGCACATGACGCCAGCGCGACGATCAGACGAAGCCGCGCAGCGCCTGCCCGAAGGCATGACCCCGCCGCAGATGCTCGAGCGCCACGTGTCAGCACCAGCGCGTCAAACAAACATGGACACTGTGCCGTACCACGGCATCCACGACCAGGTCGCGAGTTTGCAGAAGCAGGTGTCGATGCTGATGGAGGAGAAGGAACTCGCAGAGTCGCAGCTGCGCGCGCAGGCAGAGCTTTTAGGCGACGTGGACCCCGATCGATTGACGAACCTCAGCCGAAGAGACTCGGGCCGTGGCAGCGCGCGCGACCACCGATTGAACTCGTACTCTTTGAAGCGCGCGTCAAATGCCTCGAGTGGTGGTGGTAGCACCGCTGGTGCGAGTACCAGCGAAATGCCGATGCTGCTCAACGGTAACCACGGACAGATGTACAACTCGTATGAGAGCTCTTCGGGGCAGATGATGTCGCGAACGAACAGCAGCAGCAGTTTCCGAGGCCGCGAAGTCGACATTGACCGCGCGAGTGAAGGACTCGTGGCGGAGCCTGTGCGCGTGTTTGTTCCTGAGCCGGTCGCGATGACGCCGCTACACGACGAGTTCTCCAACATCGCGCTTGTTGATTCAACGTACGACGTAGCAGGCACGCACTCGGACGACGACTCGGGAGAGAGACCGACCGAGGGATTCGGGGATCTGCACGACACGGACGACGACGAACCACCCCAGGAGTACACGGAAGATGACGATGAGGTGGACGACGAAGAAGGTGACGACGGCACGCTCCCGGAGATCGACGTGATGGTGAACTTGGGGCTGTCGATGATGGACCGCGGCATGGTGAGCGCGGCCGTGCAGGCTTTTGCGCGCGCTGTAGACATGTGCCCGAACGACGCGACGCTGCACTCGTACCTGGGACGAGCCTACTACGCGGACGACAACCTGGACGACGCGGTGGTCGCGATCACGCGGTCGCTCGAGCTCGAGCCGTCGGCCACGAACTCGACGCTGCTGGGCAAGATTTTATTTGAGAAGGGCGACCACGAGAAGGCCATCGAAGCGTACCAGAAGTCGCTGGAGATCCAACAGTCCAAGGCATGAGCGTAACAAAGAACACACGCGGCAGGACTAGCACAAGGATATCAAGTGGTGTGAGAGGCGGGGTGAAGAAGAGAGGAGAGGGGAGTTACGTGGCGGCAGTAGAGCGAGAGAGAGAAGAAGACAGAGGAAGACAGAGGAAGAAGTAGATGATAATGGGATTCGTAGTTTAGCTTTTCATGTTGCGTTTTGAGTTCTTCCTCCGCAAATCCCATTCCCAGGTGCAGCGTTCTTGACGTGTGTGTTTTTGCGATCTGCAGCTCACATTTCCAGTTATTGTTGCAATGGTCAGTTATTTGTTCAGAATGACAACAATTATCAAAAAATGTCATTTTGAAAGTTCAAAACCCAAACTGAGCCGCTCGTTGCATCTCTTCGTGTGCACAAGATCCAGGCGAGCGAGCCGCTCCGTCATCTCGCCAAGAAGCGGTCAGACGAGGCGAACGCAATCACTCCGCGCACGCAACGCCATTCTGCACCGTAACGCAATGAGCATGAGCGCGCAGGCCAACAGCCTCACTGCAAGCTGCGAGATGGAGTACCAGGTGGCGAACGCGCAGACCGGGAGAAACGTGTGCACGACGGTCTGCAAGCGCACAGTGGTAAGCGAGCGAGCGCATTCGACGTGCAATGTGGATTGCAGTAACACTAGCGTATGCTGCAGTGGCACTCCATCTAACTGGTGCCATATGTATGTTTCTCATGATGTCCCATTGTCTTCTGAAGTTGATCAAGCGCCGTGGTGGACTGGAAGTGGTTTGCGAAGACCCGCCCATGCGCAAGGCTTTGAAGATGCTGGAGCACAAGTACGAAGGTAACTACCACACGTGCAGCGAATATGATGCATATGCATTATGGGCGTGAGCTGACGATATCTGTGGTTGTTTTTTGATCGACTTGCGTGTGTGCTTTTCAGTGTACTCGAGTCACCTGATGCAGGGAAAGCTGACGTTCATCGTGTATGTATTGATTCCATGAACTGCTATTGTAATGGCGTTCTCTCCATAAACACCATAAACACCATGGCTCACATGTTGTATGTCTCTCTCTGTCACAGGCGCGATAGCGGCTGCATCTACCAGTACAATCTGCGCGGTGGTGAGCCTGCGAGCATGGAGTCCATTTTCGCGTTTTCAGTCCGCATGGGAGCGATTTCAAAGACGCCTCGCGCTCGACAACCAGTAATCCCAACACCAACAGTCCTGCAACATTCTACAGCCAGCTTGCTTGGAAAGAGGCCAGCGTTAGAGCGACCAGTACGAGGATACGAGAGTCCGAGAAGACCGCTACGCCGCCGCATCAATGAGTATGAATCGCCGAGCATCGATCCGCGAAGGCGACCACTGCCAGAAGTAGAGGCTTCGCCAGCGACACCACCACGACGCGGCCTCAAGATCCAACGAACGCTCCTTCAGGACGATACGAGAGCCGCAAAAGCAGGAGCAGAGTCACATGGCAACACTAGCACAGTGAGACTCACGAACGAGCAGCAGCAGATCATGCGTTTGATCGCCGAGAAGAAGAGCGTCTTTTTCACAGGCAGGGCTGGCACTGGAAAGTCTTTCCTGCTGCAGCATATCCTGAAAAACGACCGGAAAGCCAACAGAAGAGTGTATGCGACTGCCACCACGGGCATCGCAGCGTACAACATCGGCGGTATGACGCTGCACCACTTTGCGGGGCTGGACACGCGACCGAACGCCAGCAGGAGCGATCTCCTGCGTCAGATCCAGCAGAAGAAGGACGCGCTTATGCGCTGGCGGGATGTCGAAGTGCTCGTGATCGACGAGATCTCCATGCTTGACGGACGTCTATTCGACGATTTAGAGGCGCTCGCGCGGCAGCTTCGACGCGACACTCGCTTCTTCGGAGGCATTCAGCTGGTGCTGTCGGGCGATTTCTTCCAGCTGCCTCCAGTGTCGAGAGAGCGAAGCGACGTCGCGTTGTGTTTTGAGAGCACTGCTTGGAAGCGAGAAGTCCGCGACATCGTGGTACTCAAGGAGGTATTCCGCCAGACGAACCAGGGATTCGTCGACATCTTGAACGCGTTCCGCGTGGGAAAGCCGACCGACAGGATGATCGCAGCGCTGAACGAGCGATACACATCGAGCGCGCAACTGGACTGGACAGCGATCCACATTTTCACGCACAACAAGGACGTGCTCCAGGTATTTGTTGCTGCGAGTCATTGGCACTGTTCTTTCTTACCGGACTGAATGACTCATTGTGTGGCATCTAATTCCGCTTTTGCAGACAAACACAAAGCGCCTGGAAGAGCTGAGCGGCAAGAAATTCAACTACGTGTCAGCCGACAGGTATGCCTGCTTTCGCTTTACGAGATGATAAGAGTTTAATGAGGAGTGTGCTGACAATTCATATCATGTTTCTTCTGTAGCGGCAAGAAGGAATATTTATCGAGTTGTCCTGCGCCAACGACAATCTCGCTCAAGAGTACGTGCATGTCTTCTGGCCTGCTCTACATGAGAGAAACGCTGCGGTATATCTTCTATATTAACAATATTGTGATTTGCTTTCGTTTTTGCAGAGGATGCGCAAGTGATGCTGATCAAGACCATTAACCTCTCCTCTGGACTCGTGAACGGGTTGCGAGGCATTGTGCAGGGCTTCACACCGCAGACCAATCTCCCGATCGTGCGATTCTCGAACGGATCCACCGAGATCATCCAGCACGAGGAATTCACAGTGCATGTTGCTGACACCGTGCTGGCGTCGCGGCGTCAGCTGCCGCTCACTCTCGCGTGGGCGATCAGCATTCACAAGAGTCAGGGGCTGGCATTCGACTCGGCGGTGCTGGACCTCTCGCGCGTGTTTGAGTTTGGTCAAGCGTACGTGGCCCTGTCCCGAGTGCGCTCGCTCGAAGGGCTTCGATTGCGCACCCGTCTTCGAACGTCGAACCTCATCCTCGCGGACTCGAAGGTGCTAGATTTCTACCAGCGCATCGATGAGGACGAACTATCCTACTCGCAAGCACATCAAGTGTAGCATTATGAACCACTACGTGTAGATAGACAGTGTGTATTAGACTGTATCATAAACCAAATAGAGATGTAGAAAGAAGATATGCAAATTGGCGATGTCTCGCCACACTTGGTTTCTCATTCTTATTCTCGTTCATGAAGCAAGGAGATCCTCAAAGTTGACACATGGCTACATTTTTCAACGTCACTCGTAATTTACGACTGTAGCTACACCCTTCCCATAAATTACGCTTTTGAGCGTACTATCAATTCATTTTCAATTAATGATGAATCGCGGGATCAAAAACCCAGCGTGCAACTCCACCACCCATCAATTCATTTCAAAAAGAATTGCCTTACGGATGGGTTTTTGACTGGTGGAGAGTTTTTACAAAAACCGGTAGTACCGGTATGTGGCGGTGGTAGAGTGGTTAGGGCGGCGCGATTTTGGTTGGTTCGTAGTGCAGTGCGCGCCGCGTGACTTGTTGTTTGTATGGCGGCGGCGTTGTCTCGGCTTCTGTATGGCTGCTGGGGCTTCGTGGTGGCTGGAGCCGCTTATTTTACCCTTCCTTCCGCTCAGCGTCAAAGTCGAAGTCCGAATCCAAGATGGTAAGTGGGCGAGCGCTCTGCCTCTTGCTCCCTCAATTAGGTCGGTCGGTCGCGTCCGCTCCGATGTGCCTCTCTCTCGCGTGCTCTTCCCCTTTCCTGCCTTGCTGCTGCTGCGGTGTGTCGTGTGTGCGGGGTCAATCCATCCTGAATGGCGATCAAAAGATGGCGCTTCCTCCCTGTCAGACCTGTCCACCAGCTAGCCAGAGAGTGACCACCGCCTGCTAAGCGGAGGCACGCGCCTGTAATACAGCGATTGGTAATGGAGCATCGATCCAGCGCGTTTGTGAGTGCGAGTTGTGCCTGCGTACCAGTCTGCAGCTGTGAGCGGCGCTCTTCGTGTTCCTCGCTGTACGTGTCAATGGGATCCGTTTGAAACAGGCGCTATCGTGCGAGGAACGAGTGCAGAGCGATCGAGTGAATGGGAAAACAGCAGCTTCTGGTGTTTGGAGATGATGACACAGGCAGACAGGCAGAAGCGCAGCAACAGCAGAGAGGGAAAAGAGACACAGCGAGAGAGTGCATGCGTGGATCAGCAACGATCGCAGTGCAATCGACAGTGACCGATCGACCGAGGCAGCCTATGCCTTAACCTATCAATGGTATTGAGAAGCTAATGATTGTGCTGTGTTGTGTTGTGTAGACTAAAGGTACCCAATCTTTCGGTAAGCGTCACAACAAGACCCACACCATCTGCCGTCGTTGCGGGCGTAGCTCGTACCACGTGCAGAAGAGCATCTGCTCTTCGTGTGGTTACCCTGCTGCCAAGATGCGCAAGTGTAAGTACCCGCTCGCCTGCCTCTCTATCTATCAGTCACGCTGCTGTTGCGCTTTTGAGCATCTCTAACGCACTGCCCTATGGTTCCTCCTTTGATCACTACAGACAACTGGTCGCAGAAGGCTCTCCGTCGTCGCACCCAGGGCACTGGTCGCATGAAGTACCTCAAGACCATCCCACGCAAATTCAAGAACGGTTTCCGTGAGGGAACGACCGCTGTCTCCAAGAAGGCCGCCACCAACTAAGTCTTCACCAGCAGACGAGGTTGCCGGCTGATCTTCGAACAGAGTACAACGCGACGCCATTTTCTCTCGCGAGACCGGTAGTTTGGGTAACATCGCAACACGAGGGAAGACGAGAACAATAAGAAGGACTTTGGGTTTCTTTGTTTTCTTCTTTTGCCTTGGGCGTCATTCGCGGGCACCATTCTCGAGCATCGAGCGAGCTGTGGCATCGACTCTTCTTCTTCTTCGGACGCCTTTGTTTTTTTCTTGGGGCCGCTTCTCTATAGTGTCAGGTTTGCTAGCTATAGAGAATGTCGGGAGCTCATAGAAAGAGGAAGGAGTAGGAAGATAGACAGAAATAGAGAGAACAGAACGAACGAGACTTGGGAAACCCAGCAATACAAACAAAGCAAAAGAAAACAACAACCACACCCACTCTCGATGATTTCCCCTCCTTTAGACTCACCATTGGACTCATGTGTAGCCATTTTCCATTCACTCACACTATCGAGCTCTTAGCATCTCATTCGAGCAGCTCAAGTAGCCGCAATCTGGTGGTCTAGCTCCGCTCCTCGCCGAGGTTCTCGAGGATGCTCGACTGGAGCTGGTGGAACGACGACGCGAGTTTGTCGAGGATCTCGAGGTCCTCTTTCTCGCGCACTTTGGTTTCCTCGTGGAGCTGGTGGCGCAGACTCACGAGCGTCTCGATCTGGTTGCACTGCTTGCGCTCCGAGTCGCGGTTGTCGACTCGCATGACGTGGTGGAACTCCTCTTCGCGCTCTCGAAACTTGGCCACGCGGCGCTCGCGCTCGACGCGGAAGTTGGTCTTGGTCTTCTTCTCGTTGGTCTCAAGCGCGCCGAGCGTCTTCTTCTCGCGCTTCTGAATCTTGGCGTTCTCGATGTCGAACGTCTCGTGGTTCTTGTCCAGTTTCCGCGTGATCGTACCCTGCAGTTTCTCCATGATCTCCGGCACGGTCGTGTACGTAAACTTCTTGAAACCCGCATCGCATTCACGGATCCTACAGACGAGGACAATCGTCAAATTAAACTCATCAGCGATGTCAAGAGGCTTGGGAAAATTGGTTTCTACCACAACACATGGATCAAGTGCCACTCACTTTCGTTCTTCGCCCGCAACTTGCTGCGCTTCGAGGCGTGCGAAATGCGACAACGTCTTCTGCTCCATACTCAAGAACGCATTTTGGAAGTGTTTTCAGAAATCTGCTTGCAGCTGCTGGGTCAAAAGCTCCATGTCCTGTCGTTCTTGCCCGATTCGCTCTTCGAGTTCGCGACCGCGCTTCTTGACTGCATCCTACAGATTCGGACAAGGAATTGGTCAATCGAGGCGCCGCCAACGTCACAGCTTTTAAAGTAGTATGACGGCGAGCTTACGATTCGCGCTTGGAAGTCGACGTTGTACGCGTGCACCGCTGCCTTGAGGTCCTCCATGTCTCCCTCCAGGTCCACCTCTGCATCCTCGATCGTCTGCGCGCGCTTCGACTCGGGCGGGAAATCGACTGGTGGTCGAATCTGGTTGTTTCACAGGCAGCCATACGCACACACACTCATTTTGCATGAGAGCCCCATGCATTACGTGACGACCAATTAGCTCGTAAATGGCAACTGCCTTGCAGATTGGAGTCGTACGTACCACTCGGGATAGCGTACCTCCTGGTGGCGCGATGGTTTCATTGTACGACGACCGATACGCCTGGACGACAGGCTCCGCAAAGCTGGCGTCTATGGAGCTGGAAGCTTCTTCACGATTGGCATCTTCTCCACCATGTGGCTCTGCTTCCACACGGTCTTCCTTGCCATTCTGTCCATGTTGTGGCGACTCCATATTCGCACTCTATGGGCAGCTACGAATTGCTCGCTCAGACAATCAATCAGTCAGCTTCATCCATTTGGCTTCAGTCGTCAGCTTCACAATTGACTTGCACGCGCCTCTTCGAGACCTGACGGAGTCCATTTGGCAACTGTTATTAGCGTGTACCACACTAATATATGCTTTTCTATTACGTGCACCACGTAACATTGGGAGTGGACGACGACGATTGGGTGTGATTGGCAAGATTGCGTCAATTGGTTGCCCATCAAGTGAAGTCGGAAGAAGCGCAACGATGGCGCTTCGAAGCCGCTGGCGATGGACTACTGCAGCGACGGTGCTCAAGCGCCATGTCAGAGGTACGCCACGACGCACTGCACTGCTAGTGCGCAGCTTGTCTACTGCCGCTGCTGCTGCGCTGGATACATCATGCGCTCTCAGTGAGAACGGCAAGAAGCACGTCGTGGTTGGCATGTCGGGCGGTGTGGACTCGTCCGTCACAGCGCTGCTACTCAAGAAGCAGGGCTACAATGTCACGGGCGTGTACATGAAGAACTGGGACGCGAGCGACGAGCTGGGCAAAGAGGCATGTCCGCACGACGCCGAGTTCAAGGACGTGCAGGCGGTGTGCGACCAGCTCGGCATCGAGGCGCAGCAGGTGAACCTCGTGCAGTCGTACTGGAATGCGGTCTTCTCGCCCTGTCTCGAGAGCTTTGAAGAGGCGAGTAAACGCTCCCTTATGTGCCTGCAGCATTGCCCTGTTGACATGCTTACTTACTCATCCATTCGCTACCATTAGGGACTGACACCGAATCCAGACATCCTCTGCAATCGCGAGATCAAGTTCAAGGCATTCCTCGACTACGCCGACAAGATCGGCGCGGACTATGTCGCGACTGGTCACTACGCGTCATTGCGGCGAAGCGATAGTGAAAGTGGCAACGCAGAGAAGTTCCCGCAACTGTACGCGGCAAAGGACGAGACGAAGGACCAGAGCTACTTCCTCTCGAACGTCGCGGGCAGCGCGTTCTCCAAAGTGCTCTTCCCGCTGGGCGAGCTGCGCAAAACGCAGGTGCGTCAGATCGCGCTCGACGAGGAGCTTTGCACCGCGGAGAAGAAAGACAGCGTCGGCATTTGCTTCATCGGCAAGCGCAACTTTTCGGACTTCATCCACCAGTACATCCCGCGACAGGGCGGCGCGTTCTTCACGGTCGACGGCGAACGCATGCACGACCACGATGGTTTTACGTCGTACACGATCGGCCAGGGAGCGCGCATCCAGGGCATGAGCGAGAAGTGGTTCGTCGTCGGCAAGCGCAAGAGCAACCACTCGGTGGTCATCGCGCCGGGCACGCGCCACCCCGCGCTCTTCACAGACGCGCTGTTCGCATCGAGCGCCAAGTTCAACTGGATCTCGGGCGAGTGGCCGCGCGAATTGCTGGAAACAGATTCGTTACGCTGTCAGTATCGTGTGCGCTACCGCCAGGAGCTCGGCGAGTGCACCGTCTCGCTCGTGTCGAGCCACGAAGCGCGCGCTGAAGCGAGCGGACTGCACGACTGGGACGCGCCAGAGCTGGATGATGGTGATGCCAGCGAGAAGGCGTTCTTGCGCGTGGACTTTGACAAACCGCAACGCGGCGTCACCCCACAGCAGGCGCTCGTGCTGTACCGAGCGGACGGACTCTGCTACGGGGGCGGTCCGATCGCGGTCGCCGGCAGATCCTACCACGAGCAGCAGAAGCCACTCGCGCCGGACGTCTACGACTGGCGCAGCACGCTCTGAGGCACGTGCGTAATTTCTAATATGCATACAAAATAGACTCCTGTTATTTCTCCATACCATTCTTCCTCTATCGGGTTCCTGCTTGGGAATAATGAAGCCATCCATCTATCCTCCCTCCTCACGTTATTGGTCGTGTATCATTCTCATTCTTTCTTTGTGGTGCGTCCAGTATCGAAGCCACCAAGTTCAGAAGGAGTGTCACCCTCAGACCCAGCTTTCCAATCCCATACAGAAATTGCGTTCCTGTGATACTGGGTGCGACAAAACACTCGTTGGGGTTTTCGTGCCATCCGTCCCTGGGTTGCGGGAAATTGAAGAAAGGGCCAATCCCGCACTCCGCAATTTCTCTTTTGGGTTGGCTTGACTCAGAAGGAAGGAAGGAAGGAAGGAAGGAAGAAACGCGAGAAGGACTGCGCGCAAGAGAGCAAAGAAGAGAAGGAAAGCAGCGGAAGAGCGATAGAGATAGAGAAGACGCTAGACACCAGAGAAATGAACACGCCGCCGAACCGAGACGCGGTGTCGCCGCTGCTGCCGCAGTCCGCGCTCGCCCAGGCCGCCGCGGCAGCGATGCCGTTCCTGCCGCAACAGCAACGGCAACTCGAGTATGGCGAGAATGGCTTCCAGGAGCTGCCACTGTCACCGACGCTGCTGCGCAATCTCGGCGATCGGTCGTACGACAAACGCAAAGGCGCAGCGATGGAGGTCGAGAACCTGATCAAGCAGCTGCAGGAGAAAGCCGCAGCGACCGAGCACCGCCAGCGCCAGTTTCTGCTCTTGCAACAACAGCAGCAGATGAACGGATCCCCCGCGACGAAGATCCCCGCGGATATGGCAACACTGACGAATGTAAGCCGCGAGCGCATCCCGGCGATCATTGACCTTCTAGGCAACGAGTTTGCGTTCTCGACGAATGCAAACCATCGCAAGGGTGGACTCATCGGACTCGCAGCGACCGCGATTGGGCTCATGCACGAAGCGCATCTGTACTTGGACAAGCTGCTGCCGCCAGTGCTGCACTGCTTTGACGATCCAGAGAGTCGTGTGCGCTACTATGCGTGTGAGTCGCTGTACAACATCGCGAAAGTTGCTCGCGGGCACATTCTGCAGTACTTCAACAAGATCTTCGATGGACTCTGCAAAGTGAGTGGTACCTTGTAAAGGTTCATGCTGCGAACTTGCGTGAGCTGCATTCTAACGATTGTGTTGGTGTGTGTTATTTTATTTTTCTTCAACAGCTCTTTGCCGATGTGGACGTCGATGTCAAGAACGGCGCGAACCTGCTGGATCGACTCGTGAAAGACATCGTGACGGAGAGTGAATACTTTGAAGTGGACATGTTTATCCCGCTGCTGCAAAAATACATTCGCATGACGAATCCGTACATTCGACAGCTGCTGGTAAGCATATTGATGCGCATGCTTGGTGATAAGCTTGTGGTGGTAGATCTGACGAGTACTTTCTTTGCTGGATCGCTTTCTGCAGGTCGGCTGGATCACAGTGCTCGACTCGGTGCCAGACATCGATATGCTCGACTACCTGCCCGACTTCCTCGATGGGCTGTTTAACATGCTCAGTGATGGCAATCGGGAAATCCGTCAAGCAGCAGACAGTGCGCTGACCGAGTTCCTTCGCGAGATCAAGCAGACGGAAGATGTGGACTTCGGGCGAATGGTGGAGATCCTCGTCGGTCAATGCAACTCGAAGGAGCGCTTTAACCGGCTGACCGCTGTCTCCTGGGTCCACGAGTTTGTCACGCTCGGCGGAGAAAAGTTGGTCGAGTTCTATGCGGATCTGCTGGCAGCGATCATGCACTGCATTTCCGACTCGGAACATGAAATCCGACAGGTAGCTGAACGTGCGAACGCGGATCTGCTGCAGCTGGTGAAAGCGACCGCCCAGGAAGTCGAGCTGGTGCCGATTATGGAGAAGCTGAACAAAGAGCTCAGCAGCGACCACGCGCCGACGAGAAAAGCTGCGTTGCGCTGGATCTCGATGCTGCTGGACAAGTACCCGAACCAGCTGCTGGCGCACATTGGCAGCCTGTTGCCTACTCTCCTGAAGACGCTCTCAGACTCGTCGGACAAGGTGGTACTGTTGGATTTGGAAGTGCTGGCACGTATTTCACTGAACGAAGTCGAGTTTGAGAAAGTGCTCAATGCGATTCTGCAGCTGTTCGCGCACGACCGCCGCCTGCTGGAAACCCGTGGCAGTATGATTGTGCGCAAGCTGTGCGAGCTGCTGGACTCGAAGAACATCTACATGATCTTCGCGAAAGTGCTCGGGGCTGGTGCGAGTAGCCTGGAGACGCAGATGGACGGCGAGTTCGCGTCGGTGATGGTGCAGACGCTGAACCTGATCTTGCTGACGGCAAACGAGCTGGAGAAGCTCCGCGAGATCCTGCGCCGCAGTTTCCAGAAGCACGCGTCAGAGGACGATGTTCAAGTATTTACGGTGCGTTCATTAGATATGAGTAGCATTATCATGCTGTGGGTTTTGTCTGATCCCTGATATTTCTTGTTGTATTATATGGATGCTGCATGCAGGCTCTCTTCCAGTCGTGGTGTCACAACCCGATCGCCGCTTTCAGTCTCTGTCTGCTCGCCCAGTCCTACACGCTGTCGTCGGCGCTCATCAGCAAATTATATCCTTTTCCCACGCGAGCCATCACTTACCTGAACTATGCATGCTGCGATGCTATGACTTCCAGTCGGTAACCTTGTGGTTTCCCTTACATCGCGAAGATTTCCCTCTTTCTTGTGATTTGTGTGTGTTTACTGCAGACATTGACGCCTCCGTGGGGTTTTTGATGCAGATTGACAAACTCGTCCAGCTCCTCGAGTCGCCGATCTTCATCCATATGCGCCTCCAGTTGCTCGAAATCCACGAAGACTACCATGCGAACCTCGTCAAGAGCTTGTACGGACTGCTGATGCTGCTCCCTCAAAGCGCAGCATTCCGGATGCTTCGTGATCGATTGGTCAGTGTCACCAACATGGCGACCGCGATCGGCCGGATAGATCTCGGCGGCGCTCGACCGCAACACGGTGGTGGCAGCAGCGACGTGTCTCCGCAGCTTCGAGTGGACACCGTCGCGTTGCTCGCGCATTTTGATTCGGTCCAGTCAAAACACACTGAAATCCGGAAGAAAGGTACGAACAGATCATGCTCTGATTGCTTACTGCCCGGTGAGTGGTCCGTGTCCTAACCGTGTTCTGCCTGTTTGCATCTGTAGTGATGGAAGAGAAGTCGTTACTGAGAGAGCACGACGCTGCTTAAAGGCGAAATGCGATAGAAAAGCTTCCAAGTCGCTGAGTGTGTGAGTGAGAGACAAAAGACATTTCAAGAGCATCTGGTTCGTAAATTCATTGTTTATACATCGCAAATTGGCTATATAGTGTCGTCTTCGTTGGAGAGCTACTGATTGGAGTGAGTGGCTCTCGAATCATCAGCTTTGTCGACGACGACAGATAGTCTCAACGGCTTGGGCTCAGAATGCCTCCCTCACATCAGTCAGCATGCCACGGCTACGTGGTCCAGTCGGCCCTCCTCCATAGTTGTTCATACCCTATCTCTTCTGAGGAGTGCCTCTCCACAGCGAGAGTCTTCCGGACGAGTTACCTCCCGCGATGGCATCCAGCGTCGGGTGGAACACGTTGATCGAGTGCACTGAGTTGAAGTTCTCGCTCATCAGCTCTTGGATTGGGTTCTTGCGCGTGGCTTCGAAAATCTGGATGCGACGAGGCTGCTGCATGCAGCCGATCACGAATCGGTCTTTCCGCTTCGGGTCCCAGGATGCGTGCAGCTTCGTGAGCCACCGTCCCGTCTGGTTGTTGTGGGGGATCGCCAGCGTCGGAGCGACATTGTGGGCGTCTTCGTGTTTTGCGTCTCGCGTGTCAAACACGTTGATGTAGTTGTCTTGTCCCACGGTCACCAAGTGGTCTCCGAGTGGCGAGAAGTACGCGCAGTTGACGCTTCTGCTGTGCGGCATCGTAACAAGCGGCTGGTTCTTCGTTTTCTTCAGTTTCCGGATATCCCAGAGGCACACCGTGCGGTCCAGTGAGGCGGTTGCGAGGCAGAACGAGAAAAGTGGGTGCTGGTGCACAGTGTTGATCTTCTTCTCGTGCAGCAAGTACTGGGACTGCTTGCCGGACGACTGGCGCTGGTCGACCGACCAGATGTGGCCATCCTCGCAACTGATCAAGAACGCGTTGTTCTCTTTGTCGATCGCCATCGACGTGATGCCGACGTTGTCGCTCGTGCCGAAGATTTCTGTAAAAGACCCTGCCTTCAAATCGAATTCGCGAATGCTGCCGTCAAAACTCGACGAAAGGAGCTTTGTGGAGTCGAGCGGCGAAAAGTGCAACTGCGTCACTGGACTCGTGTGCGGGCGGTACATGACGACCACATTCTCTTCGTCGGTCTCTTCGTCTGCCGACCAGAGCGACAGGTTGCCGCGCTTGTCGCCCGCCGCAACCACGAACTTGTCCGCGCGTGGGTGGAACGCCATCGAGTACACCCGCTCTTCCGTGGCTTTGACAAAGTCGTCGCTGCTAAGGTGGTAGTCCACCGTCTCGATCCCGGTCGCATCGACTTTCAGATCCGTCTCGCGCTCTTCTCTCTCGTCGTCGCTATCGAGACCGCCAGCGATACTGTCCAGGAAAATCTTGCCCTTGTCGCCTGGCAGATTGATCGCCTGCGCTGCGAGCTTGGTGTCCAGTCTTCCCCGTCTGTTCTGGGCTTCGTCAGCAGAATGGTCACCTCCTTTCCCGTGCAAGATGACGTAGTCCGTGTTTGGGTTATAGACATCCCCAAGCGCCAGGTTGTCCGACTGTTTGCCCTGAATGCGCCGGGACTTGCGCGTCGGCAGCTGCGGCTCGATCGGCTTGCGCTTCGCCTGGAGCCCTTTTGGTTTCGCGACACCAACCGCCGTGCGCGCAGCGATCTTGGCCTGCAATACGCATTAGCATTACGTTAGAATACGTCACCAAAAATCAACCCATCCAGCGAATATTTACAGAGGCAAGGAACGAGTGAATGGGTCACTGTACCGTGGACACGCCCATGGACTTCATGAACTCAAGGTTGCGCTGGATGTTCTCGAGCCGCTTGCGCTCGTACTCGACCATCTCCTTCGACTCGCTGCTCGGTGGCAGAACGGACGCAGCGACAGCGGCAGCATCAGCTTTGGGCTCGAGCTTCGGCTTGACGTCAGCATGCTGCTTCTGCTGCTGCGGCTTCTTTGGCAGTTGCTCTTTCTTCTCCGTCTTGACCACCGCCACTTGCTTGGGTTCTTTCTTGACCGCAGCCTTCATCTCCTGCTCCTTGGGCTCTTTCTTAATCGCAGTCCCTGGCAGTACTGGCGCGCTCTTCTTGACAGGGACAGGAGCGACAGCGGCAGCCGCAGCCTGCGACGCCTGGCGCTTGCTGGTGCGCACTTGCCCTCGCGTGCGGCGCATGGGTATGGTCGTCGTGTGAGCTGCTCGCTTTCTCGCCTTTCACTTGACCTACAGTAACGCATGTACTTTTTATATCCGTAAAGAGCATTCAATTTGTGAAAAGTTCTGTGAACGGCTTTTGGATAGAGCACTTTATACGTGAATTTAGCTCTTCGTCCAATCACATCCCGCCAAAGTGTTTGGAGCCAAATTGCCAACTGGAGAATGGCAATGACGGCAATGGCGAGTATGGCGGCGCGCGTCCGGTGTCGCGTGCGCATCCCTGTACTCCCAAGCAGCTCTAATGGCAGCTTCACGGTCTTTGGACGTCGAGCGCTCTCTCAACGCGCACGAGGCAACGCCAACCGTGACTTCAAGTTCGTGAGTCTGAAGAACAACAGCGCCGCTCGCGGACACAAGATCGAGACTCAAGTGGACGCCAAGGAGATCGTGAACAAGCAGATCCCGAGCGACTGCCTCGTGCATCCTGCCAGCAACACCGACTGGCAGGTGATCCGCAAAGAGCATTTCAAGGTACGGGCTTGCTTAGTGTTGCTTTGCATGCTGTTCACAATTGCGTCTGCCTTACTCACCTTCTGCATTCCCCATCCCATCAGATCATTCCGATCCCAAAGGGCTGGGAGCGGGAGCTCGAAGCGCTCCAAGAGCGTATTGGCGTCAAGTTCAACAACACGACCCACCTGATGTGTGCACTGACGCATCACGGCGCATTCTCGCACAACCAGGTCGCTGGCGGCGTCCCAGCGCATCGGCTCTCGAACCGCAGTCTCGAGTTCCTCGGCGACTCGGTGCTGGGCATGGCGGTGGCGTCATACCTCTTCCAGGTGCAACCGCTGCACCAGGAAGGGCAGCTGACGCAGTCCAAGTGGGCGCTCGTGAACAATCAGACTCTCTCTAAGATCTGCGTGAACGACCTGAAGATCGACAAGCTCATCCTCGTGGCGGCAGACTACAGACTCACGCGCCAGAGCTCCAAGAGCATCTACGTGAAAGGCCGGACGACAATCCAGTCAGGCGCCGTCGAGTCGCTCATCGCTGCTGTGTACTTGGACCAGGTGGGCCAATCTATTTCGCTAGCTAGCATGAGTATTGCATATAACTGACACGTCCATGATATTGGTACTTACACAGGGTCTGGATGCAGCGCTGGCGTTCGTCAACACCAAGATCCTGCCGCACGCAGTCAAATACGCGACCCACGAGACCGTGTGGGAGCCCATCGGCGCGCTGCAAAACCTGCTGCAGACGAACGGCTTTGGCCACCCAGTGTACAAGTGAGTTTCTATGTGCTGATAGTTGCTGACTTGGTCATTGATCTGTTAAGACTAACGAGTGGACGAACTATTCTGATAATCAATTAGACACCTGCCAGCGCCGCAGCAGAGCGTCGTGTTCCAAGTCTCGCTGCTCGTCAAAGGACAGGTGCGAAGAACTACAAGCACAGCACTGAACAGCTCATTTTGGAAACAGAACCCAGGCAACTAACTAACACATCGTATCGTGACTTGCCATCTGAAGTCCATTCTGACAATGTCCGGTCCGTCCTACAAGGCTGCGCGCACCAAAGCAGCGGAAGCCGGGTACCGACACTACAAGGCGATCTTCGGAGACGAGACCAAATAGATTTAACTCCACACAGCCTATAGCCCATTCGTGCATCAAATTTCAAATAGAGCCCCACCATATTGATCGAATACATACCATAGAGGGCGATGCATGCAAGTTTTGATTATATCTTTTGGCTCGGTGGCAAAGCACTAGGTACTCCGCCAACGATTCATCCTAATACGCTCCATTTTGCAAGCAACAACGCTGCTACATGCAAAAATGAGAGCTCCTGTGTGTTTCTGTGTGTGCGCTATCGAGTTTTGCTTCAAAGATGTTTTTCTTCATGGATCATTCTCGTTCTAAAACTCGGCTTCGTCGCTCGACTCGTCGTCGTCGTCGTCGCCGCCACCCTTGTTCGCGCTGGCCGGGAGTTCCATGGGCTTCGCCATCGCAGCGACGGCAGCGCGGCGCCGTGCGCGCGGGATGATGTTCGACGTGTCCAGCCCGATGAAGTCGTCCTCGTTCAGCTTCACCTCCGGGTCCGACTCGGAGTCCGAGCCCGACTCGTCGCTGCCCTTTGTCCGCCGCTTCTTCGACTGTACATTGTGATTCAGGAGCATTCATTCAGCACAAGATTAGTTATACGCACGCGCACACACAGTCTCGGCATATTCACCCACTCGTATACATCCCATGAAATATGTACCTTTGGAGCGCGGTCTTCATCGTCATCATCGTCGTCTTCGCCGTCGTCGCTTTCGTCTTCGCCGTCGTCGCTGCCCTCTCCATCTTCGTCCTCGTCGTCATCCTCCTTGTCGTCTTCTTCATCCTCACTCGCTTCCTCTTTCTTCTTCTTGCCGCTCTTCGCAGACGCAGTCGCAGCAGAAGCGGAAGCCTCACCCTTGCCGTTCACTGGCGCGCTGCTTTCTTCCGCGCCGGCGGGCTTCTTGGTGAAGAAGTCGTCGATCTTGCGCTTGCCCTTGGACGCGTCTTCAGCTCTGTTGACACACATAGTGAAAGAGATAGACATAAACACACAGCCAAGTCAATACACACATACACACAATACTATTAAAGCGTCCTCTGCAGCGCATGGCTGGATAGAACGTACGGCTTGGCCATGTCTGTCTGTCTGCCTGCTTGTTGCTCTCGTTACGCGTTGCTTGGGTCTGGAGGGCGAATGGCTCGCTCGGAAATGGGGAACGGACCAGTCTTTTTTGGCGGGAGCAGTGCTTTTCGCGAGCTATTTTCGGGGGACCCTCTCATACTCGCTATTGGCTCTGGCAAACGGCACGATCCGCTTCCACAGGGGATACCAAAGACCTGTGCATTTCAGTAATTTTTATAAAATGATAATACAAATGCACAAAAAGCAGTCAAGTAGTGATTAGTAGACCTGCGTAAATTAATGTGACGCAAAATGGAAGCGCGTTGATGCGAGTGGAACATGCGAGGTGGAAGGAAGAGCGGGGGGGAGTTGCATTGATGGTGGGAAGCGAAGCGAAGAGAGCGAACGCCCGCGGTTGCTGCCAGTGTGTGTGTGTGTGTGCTCGTACGACAGAACGACACTTCATGCGGTGCGGTTGGTGCATTCGCCAGCGTCGTGAGCACAGCTTCACTCAACGCCAATTGCAAGTTGAAGTGCTGCACCAACGGGACGATTGTCTTGGCTTCTGCTGTGAATGGATATCATTACTATTGTTGTGTGCAGCACACTTCTGTTATGGTCGTGCAGTTGCCCCAGCTGACCAACAGCTATCGTCGTACTCTTATGAGCGTCTGCTCCCCAAACGGATGATCCGGTATATTGATTGCATTCTACTTTCCATCGACCAAACTACCATGGATACAGCCCAATAAGCCGCGAGCCCAGCGCAGAGAAATGGTGCTCGGAGAACTGCTCTTCCACGCGCATATCGCCCTGAGATTTCTGCCAGTGGTCCGCTGGGAGTAGACGCAGGCGGTAGCGTCGGAGCTGCTCCCCGATGTACGCCCGGTTCAGCTCCACATTCGGCAGGAAGCCCGTGTACACGACCTCGCGAGGCACGCTGCCTGTGTGTTTGTAGCTGTTCGCGTGCGGGATGCGCCAGTCGAAGAAGATCACGCTGCCGGCCTCGCAACTCACGTGCTCGTAGCGGTTGATCACGTCGCGGTCTTCCTGCATCCGCAGCGGCGAGAAGTCGCCGAGACACACCTGCGGACGCCCGTCCTCTTGTTCGACTGCTCGACGGTTCTGCTCTGAGAAGTACGCTTCAAACTCTTTGTGGAACCCGCGCACGGCTTCAAAGCCGCCCGTGTTTTTCTCCAAATTGTCCGTGAGCACTGTGATGCACTGGATCGGACGCCATCGCGGGATCTCCTTGCCCGAGTTGAACGGATCCGACGGACAGCAGTCAAGGTGCGGCGTCAGCGACCGCTGCATCGGTCGAGACTTCTTTGCGCCGTGCATCTTGGAGATCGTGTCCGGCACGCGGTAGCAGACGCGGTTGATGTACATGAAGCCCTGCTTGCCGTTGAATTCGCCGTGCGGGTGCTGGAAGTCCGGGTGGTTCTGCGCGTACGTCGCACTCCACAGATCACCCATCGCCGCGAACACTTTGTCATCCTCGGCAACACGCAGCCGCCACGACGGGTAAAAGAGGTCGAGAATCCCGCCAGCGCCGCCCGTGCTCGACAGCTTCTTGAGGTTCTCACCGGTGGCTTCCAAGTCATTCGGGTCCTAAGGCCAGGCATGCTACAGTTAGATCGTGCACTTCATTACATGAATGCAATAGCAAAGCGTCATTCGCACTCACCACCCCGTACTTCGCGAGCTCGGCGTGCAGTCCATTGCGCGCTGCAGCCACTTCCTCTGGTGTCAACACGTTGGGGACCACGACGACGCCATTGCGCATGAACTCGTCGATCTGCTCCTGTGTGAGAAAGCGCTCGATCACCTGCGGGTACGTCTCTTCCCCATATGCGCCAGTTTCATGATTCTGCTGTTGATGTGCGATGTCGTCCACAGAGGCGGCTTTGCCAAGCGCATAGAGCTCTTGCGGCGATGGCGCCATTTTGATGTGTGATGGATTGTGAGTCAGTCACATGCTGACACCACCAGACAATTGCTTGTGTAGTTTTTATGTGCGCCACTGTTGCTGCGGTCAAATAGAAACGATTGATAGAATCGATGGGCGCACTTAAGAAACGTTTCTACAATACTTGTCCACCTGTTGTCTCCATCACGAAAAAATGGATGATGCCCCAATCTCAGAAGCACTTTTCGAGAAAATCAAAGGTACAGCCTCACTTTTTACGAAATGTGCTGTGATATTATCCTTTGTCCTCTAAACAAACACCAAATAGGGTATCGAGGCTAGGGGTCTCGAAAATTTCAGTCTGCAAAAGCACAGCTCTTTTCTCAGTACATCAAGTAGAATGTCCTCTATTATTTTGCCAGAACTTTCACATTACTACTGATATACGATATCTTGCACCTTCGTCCCGCAAAAAAGGAACAAATCTTGATGCGTTCAAAAAAAGGCGCTGTTGGCAAAAAATGGTTTTGTTAAAAACTGAGCTTCTCTAAGTCGGCGACCTTAACACAATAGCAAATGTATCTAAAGAGCCCACTCTTTAGATACATTTTTCTATCGTTTTAAGTCCACCATCTTTAAGCGATAAGGTATTTTCTTTAATCCAGACTCACCCTTTAGATACATTTGCTACTGTTTCAAGCCCACCAGTTTTCGATACATTTTGCTGCTGTTTGAAATGTTGTTCAAGCATTTACCGGTTGTAAAAGGAAGCTTCATTTTTAGCTGGAAACTGGCCCCATAGGTTTCTCACAGAACCGATTGAAACCTTCAATTTTTTCTTGGGGACACAACAGACAGACAGAGCACTCACACAATTGCAAAGTGCCAATTGTGTGTGTTGCGTCGGTCAGTGTTCAGCAAATAAAGCAATCCGAGCAGCCAAGCCAAGCCAAGCAGCTCCGGAATAACTAACCTCCACACACGTGACCCAGACACGTACGTACGCACAGGTGCTTGATAGACGACGACCGCCATGCTGCGCAACGTGCTGATCATGGCGTCCAGCGGCATCGTGCTTTTCTCCAAGGAGTACGTCAACGGCGTCGCGCAGGTACGCTTGCTTCACTTCATTTTGCCCATGTTAGAGAGCAGACTGGCTTGTCTGACTCGCTGGTTGGGATGAGATAGATGGGTATGAGCAGGGAAGTTTGGTTCTAATGATCATCTTCTTCTATTTTGTGTGGCATGCGCGGTTGTGCATTGTCGCTATGTCTCTGTCTCTGTGTGTCTTGTAGCCGCGGCTGGTCGGGTCGCTCGTGACCGCAATGCTCGAGTTCTCGGCCAAGACGACCGGCGCGCCGGTGTCGCACATTGAACTCTCGAACGGTACGATTACTGTTGCAGCGCCGTCATCATCGTGCATGCGACGCTTGTCTGTTGCCTGTTGTGCTTGAATGGCTGTTTGGCTGTGTGCATGTAGATACTAACGGGACGGTTGTGTTTGTGCATGTGTGCAGTCTCGGTGACAGTCGTGACGAATGAATCGCACAAGGTGTTTTGCGCGATGTTCCACGACACGTCGCTGAAGCCGGGCTTCTCGTCTTTCATCGCGAAGGAGATCCTCGACGCATTTATTATAGAGTACGGCGCGGAGCTAGGCCAAGTGGGTCACAACCTGCGCGACTTCCACCGGTTCCACTACCGGATACCGAGCGTCCTCCGCGACTCGGTCAAGCCCATACTGAGAAAGCGTGCGTGAACATTTGAATGTGTGCATTGCTACGGACTAATGATGATGATGGAACTGCGTACGACAGCTGACCTGTGGTGTGTGTGTATGATCCTCACAGTGCAACAGCAGCGCGGCATTTTGAAAGCTATTTATGTGACGGACGACACCGTCACCTACGCCACAGTCGACGTCGACCAGATCGGCGTGCTCGCCAACCTCCAGTCGCTCGTGAACAGCTCCTGCGACGCGAGTACGCAGCTCTTCGTATTAGTATGAAGATGTGAATGATGTGGGCGTCTAGCTGACTTTGTGTGTGTGATGATTCTGTTGAAACCTGTCCAAAAAGTGTCGTATTCCGGGGTGAACGTGAACTCGATGACGATCCAGAGCAGCCGCAACACGTGCATACAAGTGAGCGTCGTGCAACACAGCGAGACGCTCATCGTGATGTACAAGAAGGGTCCGTACTCGACCAAGAACATCGTGGCCATCAAGGAGTGCGTCACGATGCTGCGGAACGGTACGAACTGCTCTTCCAGCTACTGTACTATCGCTTGTGAGAGGTGGATTGGTTGCTGGACTCCCATGCTCACCTGGTGCTCGTGTGCTCTTTGATTTGCAGTCTGCGCTCTGATCCGGAATCTGCATCAGCCGTCGCGATGATGATAAGATAGATAGAGAGAGAGAGAGACTGCGATGGTGCTGAAGTGAGCGAAGAAAAATGGTCGTAAGGTGGGTGGTGAATGCCAATGGAAATGTAAATAATGAGAAAGGTAGTTTAGTATTTTGGAAGATAGGATGATGATCATGTGAGTTGGAAGCAATGGTTCGTTTTGCACCCGTATTAGGTCAAATCGTGGTTGTGTGGAAGCGTCGAAAGACACCCAGGAGGTTCGTTCCCTACCGACGTAGCACCACTGCTGGTCCCTCTGGCCCTTCGAAGGTACGCGGGGCGACCCTCGCCTCGGATCGCGCTCGTCACCACCTTCCAGATGTTCGACGCGGTGTTTGTATCTCGGTTCCACAGCCTGGAGCAAGACTTACACCTGACCAGCCCGTGACGCAAGATGCTGCCGCTCCTGTACGGTCTAGGGTTCTTGCAGACGCGGAACGTCTGACACTCGCCCTGTTCGCACGCGCTGCATCTGCAGCTGGTGCGGAACTCATCGACCAGGTACACGTCGTAGCCCGCCTTTCGAAACATCGTCCTGAAGCCCTTGCC
>JAASGV010000388.1:0-25544 GCA_023334355.1 Globisporangium abappressorium
AAACAAAGATGACATTAAAAGCATTGCGTGTGGTTTTCACACATTCAAATACACGTTGCACTGTTGATAGCATTTTGAAATTGGTATCCAGCACAAACGGCAGTAACAGGCAGAGTTGGCACCATGAATAGTTCATGGATACGAAACGAGAACCTCGGCCTAACATGGCAACCTGAAGCGTCTGCAACAGAAGAATCGTTTATCATGCCGCACAATGTGCTGCCTTTGATACGACGTATTGCTGCTGCGCAGTACGTGTGGGCTGGGTGCCTGAATGCCGAAACGTATCACTTGCAAAGTGATCTGTGTGTGGGATTTCGAAGTCTTAAAGGCGCAAAAACCACTATGGGTGTATTGACAAAGTTTGAGGAAACCGATGGGTATTTTGACAATTGTTTGAAACTTGTGGGTATTTTAACAATAACCGTCAAACTGATGGGTATTTTAATAATTTACCCTTAATTGAAAATGTTTGAGTGCCCAAAATAACGTTACATTTACCACTCTTTCTTTAATTTTGGGTCCCTCTGTAGCCTGTTGAATGAATTCGATATCGGATTTGAAAGGAACGTATTCGGACCCGAAAGGTCACGAACGCCAAACGCGGTACCCAACACCAAAGACGACGACCATGAGGCTCCTGATGTCATCGCCGCTGCTGCTGCTGATGGTGACGATGTGGAGCACGCTTGCTATTCATGGAGTGTGTGCAGACGCAAGTGCAGACCTTGTGGAGGTCGCTGTCAGTGCTCAGGGTGACCCACAGCTCAATTACCAGCGCGCGATCCCAGCAGATGCAGCGAAAGGTTCTGGCGCAAATAGAGCAGGCGATGCACACTTGGACCAGTCACTGCCAGTGGATCCAGCGCAGGAGTCAGTGGATCATCGTCAACAACAGCAGCAGTACGTGACGTCACCGCAGCGAGCACACCAGGCAAAACTCGCAAAGACGGCGCTGGTGAAAGAGCTCGAGGCGCTGGAGCTCGTGATCAAGCTGCAGGAGAAGAAGCTAGAACTGCTGGAGAAGATCCGATCAAAGGCGCTGAGCGAGTCGGACATAGAGCCAGATGACCACGACATCTCACAGCACAAGCCAAAGCTCTTCAACGAGCAGGTTGAAGACCTCATCGAGCGGAAGATCGAGGCGGTGACTGCGAGTGCGATCCAGGATCTGCTTGGTGCTTCCGGCCACACGAACGCCTTCGATACGCTATTCGTCGCCAAAGCCATGATCTCCATGAAGCACCACATTGTGGACATGCAAATGATGAAACTGCGTGCAATGGGCCACCAGGAGCTCTTGGTGGTGGCATTTGCGGATGGCGCGATCGAGTTTTTCCTGTCGCCAGCGCTTCTGCTCCTGCGAATCGAACCATCACCAGAGCAGCAGAGTCTCTCGGTTCGCTGTCTTGAGCTGGATCTCCACAGCGACTCGCCATCACTCGCGGTTGTCTATGAGCAACCTCAGGCTGTGGTATACGCGCTGGAACTCACCGAAAATGAACGCCACTTGATGGGAAACCAACAAGACAACGCCACAGCCATTCCGATCGACACGACCAAAGTCTTCTCGTCAGAGACCACCTCGCCATTCACTCTCAAAGTTGCTCAGCGCGCCTTCATCCAGCTCTCATCGGCACCGAAAGCGCTCACGATCGCGAAAACTGCACGACGGAGCGTTCTCAGCATCGGCAGCGAAGACGGAGGGCTCGAGTTCTTTGCGCTCAACGGCACGCTGCTCCACAAACTGGCGACAAACGCGTCGATCCGGACCATGGCGACGCAGCGCAATCTTGTCGCATTCAGCAACGGATCCGACACGGTGCTTCTTCCCCTTGCGCGTGGACGGGAAGCGGTGTTCATCGTCTGCCAGGGCTCCACGGCCCAGGTGACGTCAATCGCATTCGACCCGCTGCATTCGGACCTCGTTTACGCCGGTACGAGTCACGGCGAAGTGCTGGTGTACTCGACCAGAGACTCTGGAGGACAATCGCCGCCATCGATGGCGTCAGAGACCAGCAATAGCAGCCCAGGCGGAACGTGTAAGATGGTCTCTCGGGTGCTGCTGCCTGCGAAAAGTGGTGGGATCCTCTCTCGCAGCCGTCGTCAGCAACAGAACACAGAGACAGCTACCAAAGTCTTTGCGATCAAAGGCTACGTGATCGCATCGACTGCCTCGCGTGTAGCGGTCTATAATACGTCCCGAGCAGCAGCTCATGATGGAGCTCTGAGCATGGAGCTTGTCAGTACTCTGCAAACCAGCGACTATGAACCAGAACGTCAAGACAAACCGGGGTTTCCGCCACAACTGGCGGTCTCAGAGGGTAACTTCATCACGAACGTTGCACTTGTTGTGTTCAGCCACGAGGCTTCGGAAGAAACGGGCTTTACAAGCAAGATCCACGTGTTCCAGAGCCTGCTCTCCAGCAAAATCGAGAAATCGGACACGTCGTGGGTCGGCTTCCTCTACGTCGGTATCATCATCTCGGTCGTGCTCATCTTCCAGTTCTGCCTCCGCAAACAAAGTCCTTCGAGCCATGCACCACCGTCGTCAGACTTCGATCCTTGGGGAGCTCTAAATAACAATAGGAACGCAGCAGCATCGCGAGGAGATCGGGGTTCATCGTACGGCGTTGGGGACAGTAATCGGTACACTGAGGACGGTCGGTTCGACCTCGAGCACCTCTCCCAGGAGATGAAGGCCAACATGAACAGCAGGACCGCGCGAGACGTGCGGACCTTCAATGCCTCAACTGCTACTGCTGGCGGTGCTGGTGGTCTTGGTAAGGGAAACAACAGATCCTCACTGTCGGATCGAGAGCGCTTTGGTCCTTCCTACGACGCGCTCAGCGACGACCTCAAGCGCAAGATCGCCGAGGCACGCAAGGGAACTCTCGAGTGCGCTTTTGACGACGACAACGACGACGAAGTAGAAGACGAGTACTAACCAGCCCTGCGTCTCCTTGGTTCTTAAATACAAATACATCGTAATAATAAGTAAACCTGCGGGGTCATTTACTGCTCGTCAATCTGGGCGGCGGCCGCTTTTTCACGATACTTGGTGTTGTTCTCGTGCATTTTCCTGATGAGCGCGTCGATCTGCAGCTGCAGGTGCTGCAGTGCTGACGGGTGCGCGCGGAGCATCTCCAAAGCAGTTCGCGTGGTTAGAAAGCCGCGTCGCGCGCAGTCGTACACCGCCATGTGCTTCTTGAGCCACGTGTACAGGCGCTCAAAGTGCCGCGCGTCTGTGTCAGGGTCCTGCTTGGACTTTGGCTCCGAGTGGGGGTGGCTGTGGTACTGCTGGGGCTCGGGTCGCTTGTAGAAATGGTCCTGGAGCAGCTGGAAGATCTCGGCGCGAGAGATACCGCGCTCGCTCTCGACCGCATACGCGTGGAACAAATCTGTGATATAAGGACAAACCAATTTCCACATATTTGTGAGCACGTATAGAAATTGGTTTGTGCTGATTCATTCTTGGGTATAGCCTTCCTGGACAGCACGTACATTCGAATTGCTGCGTGGGCGATCCGTACAGAATCAACGTGCTTAGTGAGGTGCAGTACTGCGCGAAGGACAGGTGCAGGTTCGCTAAACGCGCGCTCTCTGCGCTGGAGCTGCTGGACGGTTGCTCGGCAGCATTGTCGTCCCTATTTCATTGAAACAATCGAGTCCAAATTATCAAGGTTCGTACCAACTCTTGAGGCATTTGCACACACAAACCAGCGCTGCACTCACGCGTTTTCCACTGCCGGATCCGAACAAAAGCCGCTGAGAACGCGATGGTGCTCAGCGAGCACGGCCAATGCAGCAAAATCGACTATAGACGACGACAATTTCCATACAATCAAACAGCCCCAGACACACGTCTGTACGAATTATCCCGAATGGCTCATCTCCAATGCATAACATTTCGTACGAACATGACGTCTGCGAAGCGAGCTCTGCCCAGGGATGAGGTTGCTGCACCTGTGAGCTCTTGGCTTTCTTTGGCGGCCCTCCCTTGGCTTTCATTTTTGCGGTGCTGCTGCTACTTCTGCCTGTTAAACGCCTTAACTGCCACTGCGCTTTTCCAATATCTGCCAGTGTCGGTTTTGTCCTGTAAGCCAAGCGAGCGATTAGAAATAGAAAACGGTGAGAGATTGCTAGCGGTTTGCCATCCCCAGGCACCTATGAGGCACAAGCTGCTGAATTAGTTCGATTGCACTAGCACACAAGCACATTATTGAGCTCATCCACCACCACACCACCACAGCTCATCTGCCAAGAACCCAAGCTGCATGCTCCACATGAACAAAGTCGTCGTCGTCGCGGATGCGTCTCTCAAACAACCGCATCATAGCCTTCAAAGGAAGAAAAAGAAATCCTGCGCCTCCAAGAGCAAGGAAGATGGAGGATGGCAGCAGCAGCTTCAAGACGAGAGGCTCTCGCGCGAGTACGAGAGCTAGATGCCACTCGACTACACGGTCGCGCAGCTCAAGCAGGACGTGGTGCGCTACTGGCACCTTCCGCCCTCCAAGCACTACCAGCTCTACGACCAGAGCGACAGAGCACTCGCTGGCGAATGGCACCTCAACTTTCTCTCTGTGTTTGACGACGACGACCCGACAAAGCCAACATTCACACTGAAGCGAGCTGACGACTGCCTTCTTGGACCTAGGGCTGCAGCCTCTTCATCATTGTCTCTAAAGAGCTCTTCGATGCTGACATCGACCTGGAGGCTTCATACCGTATCTCCCTCATCCAGCCAAAGTCCAACAGCTATCAGTGGTAATAACACCAATCACCCGAGCAGCAGCAGCAAACTCGATCCGTTCTGGATCCAAGAGACGCTCTTTGAGCTCTTCCTCTTCTACGCGCTGCAGAACATGACCGGCAAGGTGCTCTGGGTCACGTGCTACCAGTTCAAGTCGCTGCTGCAGAAAGCGACGTCCAAGAGCGCATTTCGCAAGAAGAAGAAGGCGCACAAGCTCGAGTTTGACACGCGGGTGCTGCTTGCATTCAAAGGCGCCGTGCCGAATTCCAGTGGCGGCGCGGGGGCAACTTTCGACGAGTTCCTCGACGCGCTGGTCGACGTTGCAAGCTTCCTGTTCCCCAAGCTCTCGTCCAAGGAGCTCGCGTTCGAGAAACTCCTGACCAAGTTTGTGATCCCACAGTACGAAAGCGAGCAGTACGCCGGTGGTGGGAAATCGTCATTATCCTGGTCGCAGATGGACGCATTGCTCTCCAAGCATTCAGCGAATTCGCTCATCCAACGGTTCACCAAACCCATCGGAGATCTCGCGACGTGCTACAGCACGACGATTGGCGGCGCGCGCTCCTATCGAGGGCTCCAGTTCCATGAATTCAGCAAATTCGTGCACGACATCAAGCCAAAATGGTTCTCCATGAACTGCAATGAGCTCTGCGACGTTTTCATCCGGTGCTGTCGTGTCGAGCTGAGCCAGCAGTACTCGGAGACCACGACGCTGGCGTCGCTCTATTTTTCCAGCTCCTCGGTGAGTAAGAGCAGCAGCTTTAGCAACAGCATGCCTTCAACGATCTCGGGGTCCTTTGACGATCTCTGCAAGAGCAGCTTCACGACGATACGGTCTGGCAATGCAGGTGGGAACTTCACGACCCATGGCGGAGGCAACAACTCTACATCTGTTGGCGGTGGTGGTGGCAATGGCAGAGGCAGCAACGCGATGACCGAGTCTGGCGGCGCGCTCGAGATCCTGTGCACCAAGGTGATGAGCGTGTTCGGGTACTTGGCGCTCATCACTGTGCCACCGCTTGCAAAGATGAACGATCCGCAGCAGCAGCTCAAGAAAGCCGACTTCTCGACCATGAATCTCACTTCCAGCACTACTGGCAATAGTACTCTGGCGTTGCTGAGCATCAAGGCATATCTGCACCACATCGCCAATCACCTCTCAGGAAAAAGCGTTCCTCACGCAAAGAAGAATGCCACGTTTGCGCTCGCGCGCGTGCATTTCCTGCACGAATTCCACAAAATGCACCAAGAAGACGCCATGAACGACTACTTGAGTGTCCTCACGAAAGAGATCCAAGCGATGCACCAATTCACTATCATCACCAGTCAACAGGAAGCCAAGAAGCGCGAGAGCGCTAACAACAACTCACCTCAGATAGAGAACGCTGGCGCGGACTCAGCACTTAGACAAAGTGGGGAGTCGCTGCACACAGACGAAGGGTTAGATTTGAGTCTGGACTGGGGCGACAATGACGACGATGAGAAAGACGGCAGCGACGACGAGGACAACAGCGAAAATGGGTCGGTGGACAGTAGATCATTGGCTTCACTAGACCCGCTGTTCTTGGAAGCACTGCGCAGGCGCGAACTGGAAGACCTGACTGAAGTGCTCAACGAAGGCGACGAGATCTACAGTTTTCTCGCCAGCGAGCTGCAGCGGCACGTTTTGCTGGACAAGCACATCGACGACACCGACACGGTCTCCCAGATGCTCGACATGTGGGTCGCTGCGGGCCAAAAGTATGCGCAGGTTATCAGCCACGTCGAGTCGAACAATTCGCTTTCAGCAACTTCGGTAGACACAGCAGGTGTGACAAAAGCGAGGTTCCTCCAGCGTTTCGGCTGCTCGCTATTTGTGTTTGCACGCCAGTTGCTCACGAACACGACCAAAGTGTACGTGTACGAAGAGCTCTTCGCGATTACGAACGCGCGTGTGTACGGCGTGAAGAGCGCGTTCTGGGACGACGCGAGCTCGGTGTTCACGACAGACCTGGCCATGGAGACGCTCTCACTGGCGTCGGGAAAGCTCACGATCGCGTGTACCGAATACCTTTGTCAGCTTCCCGACGACGATGGCAGTCAAGATGGAGCATTGCGGATATACCCTGCTGATAATGCTGGTAATGGAGGTGGCAGCGATGTTCGAGGAGGCAACGAAGACACATCTGGGATGGCCTATGAGAAGTACCTGGAGTGTCACTTCCATCGAGCCAACTGTCTTGCGGGGTATGGTGACATCCTCGCGCACAACAAGATCTGCGTCAAGGACTACGAATTGGGCTGCTTGCTTGAAGAGGAGCTTGAGGGGCTTCAACAAGGTGGTGGATCGTTTCACGGACCTCAGAGAGACGATGGGAGCCCGATACACTTTGAAGAGTATCACAGTGTGTCGGTGCTCTCGAAGACATCGCCACCGGGACAATTCTACCGTGAAGCGAATCGAATCTACCGGTTCATCACCTCGCACTTCACAACGTCAACAATAGGAGCCAGAGTGCGATTCCCGCTGTTCAAGGTGCACCACGAGCTCTCGATGACGCAGTTCAAGCTCGCGACGCACTTGCCGCGCGGCTGCGTGGCCGAGAAGAAGCTGCTCGAGGAAGCGCTCGTGAACCTCGCTATTTGCCAGAAATTGCACAAAGTCCCAGAGGCAGAACTGGAGACTCTCGCCAAGAAGAAAGAGTACATCAGCGCCATTCTCGTGCTTCGCCACAAATTCTTCCAGCCTGAGGGTCCGCCGAGCACTGCCTCAGCCGCCAAGCAAGTTGGCTCGGTGTCAGGAGCACAGCACCACCATTCTTCCAACGAAGAGCTAATTGCACCATTCTATCGCTTCGTGCTCGCTGCCGCGTTCAAAGACTTCGATGCAGGCAAAACTGGTTTGCTGACCCAAAAGGATCTCAGCGACCTCAACAAAGCCTGCGGGCGGGGTGAAGTATCCGAGACCGCGATGCACTGGCTGCTGCTCAACTTTGATCACCAGGGCAGTGCGCTCACAGAAAAGGGGCTCTTGCAGTATTTTTGCTGGATCGCTGAAGCAGGTAAGCTCACCAGTGCAATCATCAGCTACGCCTTTCGTGCGATCGATACTCAACAACCTTTCTTCGAACTTGTAGACCCACTCGCGTTCTGCGAGATCTTGGACATCTTCACATCCAAGTACACGGAGACACATCACGCGTCGATCACGACGAGCCGGCCGTCGCATATTTCCAAGGAGCCGAAAGCCAAGAGCCTTCGGTCCATTGTAAGAATCGAAGCACCCTTGGCTCATATTGTCGATATTGCGTGTTGCTAACATGACTGACCCTCCTTGAACTTGATTTCTTTTGGCTGTGTAGCTCTTCGCAGAACGTCGGCAGCAGACAACCTCATTATCATCATCATCATCGACTGGCAAAGACCACCGCCCATCACTCTCTGGCAAGAAGGGGATTGCCGAGTGTGTCGTGGTCCTGAGCGGGAAGATGACCCCGGAAACTTGTGGCGACCTGAGCAAAACCAAGTCCCCCTCCGACGTTTGCCTCGAACCCGAGGTGATTGACGTGCTGCCGTCGACCGCGAGTCTCCCCGATGAGCTCTCCAAGTTTTGCTTTCCCGACGACGTGTTCCTCTACGATGAGCCGCTCCCACCAAAGACTTTTGACATCGTCCTCACGGATATCAAGGGCGATCGACTGTACGGATCGTGCTTGCATTTTTACGAAGAGAAGGACCCGATGGACGTGCTCGCGCTCATCTCGGGTGTGCAAAAGGGACGCACCGCGAGCCTGCCTTCGTGGATAAGCCTGCGCGACATCCAGCAGCACAAGACGAGTTGGAAATGCTTTGTGCCGAAATGCCTGTGTGTACTCTCGAGTTTTCCGCTCTTCCAGACCTTCCGCGAGTTCCTGACGCAACTGTACCGCCTTTCACTCTCTGGACCTTTACCCCCGACTTTGATTGAGTCGTTTGTGTTCAACCTCGTCGAAGAGATATCGCTGCCGTCGAGCAACTTGGAGCAGACGAGTTTTCGGCTCATTGATCGCGCGTGCTTGCTCACGGGGAGTGTGCCAGGTCTTCCCGTGTTTTACCCCACAGAAGTTGACTTCACAATCTTGTTCCAGTGCCTCAGTCCAGAGAACATTCTCAAGGTATATTGGAGCTCTTCCTGTTGATGGTAATCTGAGCGTTAACATCTCGTGTGTTGGTGGATTGTCACTCCCTCAGGTGTACGCGTTCTTGCTGACGGAGAAGAAGCTCGTGATCTGCTCCAGTAACTACTCGATTCTCACACCCGTGACAGAGACGCTTCGAGCGCTTCTCCACCCATTCGAGTGCCAAGTCGTGTACATCCCAGTCTTGCCACTGGTAAGACGCAATACTTCGAAGTTACACGCTCACCATCTCGATCTTGAACATGCAGCACTAACAAAGTTGCTCTATGTTTGTTCAGTCATTGCTGGATTTTGTGTCTGCGCCAGTGCCGTTCTTCATGGGCGTGCGCTCCGACAAGCGCGTGGAACGCTTGATCTCTGAGGGCGTCGTGGTCGTCGACTTGGATAAGAATGAGGTGCTGCTGCCGCCGAACGAACTCATGCCGAGCCTTCCAGATGTGAAAGTCAAGAAGCTCTTCCAGGCGCTTCGGAAAGTGTCGTATTGGGCGTCAAACCAGAAATCCAAAGACCAGTTTGGACGGTTTAGAGACGGCGAGTTGTCCGCAATCAGGTTGTTGCATCAATCGGATCGAACACTCGAAAGCGATACCGCACAACTCACCAAGTGCCACGACGAGCTGATCGAGAAATGGAGCGAGCTCCAAGCTCTCTTTTCAAATTTTGCGACAAGGTACGTCCGGACACTTTTTCCAAGGTTTCTCTTGGTTCGATGATCTCCCAATGCTTAATTTCCCTTGCGTCTTCGCTCTCGTTGTGGGACGGTCTCTGACCAGGCTCTTGAAAGATTTTCGGAAGTACTGCTCAAAAGTGCCTGCATCGCCAAATGGCTCATCTGAGACGATTGCGTTTGACAAACGCAGTTTCCTGACGATGCACCCAAGTCTTCGCGAATTCTGCACACAGTTGTTCCAGACCCAGCTCTTCCAGCGGTTCATCGAACGGAGCATATTGTACGTTGTTGATGTGAGCTTGAGTACCAATGCTGCTGCTTCTTGGTGCTGGCTCTGACACTCACTTTTCCCCTTCACGTGTTGGTTTTCACCTCCCATCACAGAGAGGGCGGGATCACTGGAGCTGAACAAGAGGTGTCGTGGCTGAGCGTCCGGTCAAAGAGCGTCATTTGGAAGTCGGAACCCGCCGAAGAAGCTGCGAAAGCCCCAATTCGCCAAATTGTTTGTGCACCATCGCCTTTCAGCCGAGTTGGGAATCCTATCCAATCAGAACAGCGCACTTCTTTCACGCAGCATCAGCGACGAGTGAGCCTGAACGGTGCAGTCGATACATTCCCGACGTTCAGCGTGCACGTCTATGAAGAACTGTTGTCAAGAAGCAGTAAGTCCACCTCAGGTGCAAACAGCAGCAGGCATCCATCGCAAGCAATGTCGTCGTCTTCTGTGAGCGCATCGCCAACAGAGAGCCCCAAGTCAAGTTTGTCGTTCCACACTGGCGATTCACCTGCGTCGAAGCTCGTGAGCGCAGCGCGACAGCGGCTCGAGACAGCGAATGCCGTAGTCTGACAGTGTTGCATGTGACTATCTCCAAATACATACCGGGTGTCAGGATCAAGAGCTGTTCACCTGTGGGGATAAAACACATAACAACCTCGTGTTGTTTGGCATAAAGGGCATCAAACATGTATTTTTCGTAATAGTCTCACCTACCGCCCCGTTTCCAAACTCCAAACCTAGGTGTCTTTCTCCCTTCGTTCATCTTGATTTCATCAGTCTTTTCGCTCAGCAGTCGCTTGCCATCACGCAGTATCAACGTGTTGCCAAGTGCACTTCGTTTCAAGGTGGTCCTGATAGCTTTACTTGGTCTTTGCCTTCTCGAACGCGCGCTTCTCGTAGCTCTCGATCTTGCTTTTAAATAACGTCGGCAAGAGCGCGAGGAACTGGAGCGAGAACAGAATCGCAAAGTTGAGCGCGTTGCTGCCACCGCTCGCCTCACCCGCCGCACTCGTGAGCGTCGCGCCAGTGGAAATGTGCAAGAAATTCGCTGGGATCAAACCTATTTGAATAGCGTACGAGTCAGTACAGAAGGCATACCAAGGGTAACAACATAACAACAGCAATTCGTTCATTACCGATGAGCGTCGCGAGGAAGAAGTACTTGAACTTGACGTCGACGAGCGGACTCGCGATGTTGACGAACCAGTTGGGCAGCAGCGGCGTGATGCGAAGAAACAGCAGGTAGTAGAATAAGTTGCTCTGGTTCTGCGCAATCTTGGTCTTGAACGTCGCGATCATACCGGCGAACAACCGGTTGAACAGCCCACGACCGAGGAAATACGAGAGCGCAAAGCAGAGCGACGCGCCGGTGGTCGCGCAGAATGACACGAGCAACTGCGCCTGCCAGATCGGGTACATGGCGCCAGACAGGATGCTGAGCACGATCGGGCCCGGGATCGCGAACGTCTGCAGCGTGATGTAGACAACGCAGAAGCTCGCGAGCACGAAGCCCGGGTTCTGCTCTTTGTACTGGTTCGCGCACGCCCAGAGCCCCTGCACGGTGCCCATCTTGTCGTTGCGTCCATTCAGCCACGTCGGCAGCACGCCGGAGATCACATACGAGATCGAAATCGGCTCGCACTCCTTACTGAAGCCACAAACGACACAAAAACAAAACGATACATCCAATGAGACTCGCGAGCAGCTACGCGTCATGCAGGCATTGCGCAGCGAATTTTTCTCTGAGGGAGGAGGAACCCAGCTGCACACACGCCCAAGCAGCAGCAGTAACAGCAGAAGCGAAACGGCCTTGCACCACTCTCACTCGTGGAATGTGTAGCTTCGCTCTCTCCCCCATATCTAGAAGAATCCGCCCCCAGGCAAGATCGCAAATAGCATCGCCACTACGCTTCAACGCCACCCTATACACAGAGCTAAACGCACAGCAGCAGCACGTACAATTTGGCTTCGGGCGCGCTCTGGAAGAAGAGGTAGACGCCCGTCACGACCGCGGCCACGAGCAGCAGCAGCCCGAACACGCGCTGGTCCGCCATCTTCTTCTTCTGCTTGATCGATCTCGCTGGCTTCTGCTGTTCTCTATTGGGGCGGGGTTGCCTTTTGAATTCCGCACTCCCCTGCCCTCATTTCTTTATTTCTTTTCCCTTTGTTGGATTTTTCTTCCAGTGCCTGCAACGGCGGAATGGATCTCGTGGTTTCCGCCAATCAAATCGCTTATTTTTATATTTTAAACCAATTAAAAAACATTTAAAGGTATTTACGACCAATTAGAGGAGACGTAACCCTCACAACCACCCGCGAGGTGATGACGAGACTATCACTTCAGGAAAGCGTCTGCGTGCGCAAGCGTGAGCGAGCGAGCGAGCGGACGAGTGAACCAGTGAGGAGATCTCCATTTCCAGACTCGCGCCGTTGGCACCACAAGCAGCTCTAGTGTCTGTGTGCACCACCACCATCACCACTACCACAAGAAGCAGCAGTATGGCGGTGACACGGAGCAGCACTGCGAACGGCAGCGGCGGTAGTGGTGACTACATTGCGATCTCGGACGACGCGAACGCCCCCTGGAAAACCAATGGCGACGCCGCGATGCGCGAGAAGCAGCGCGTCCGCAACGAGTGGACGTCCAGCAAGTTCATCGCGTACGGCGTCGGCCACGTGCTCAACGACATGTGCGCATCCACGTGGTTCTCGTACCTGCTGGTGTTCCTGCGACAGGTAATGTGTTTGTGTGTGTTTTGTCGTTGTCACTACTTGCTGCAGTTGCTGGCGTTGCATGCATTCGATGCTGTTCTCTGCTTTGTGCGGTACCTACATGTGCATTCTGAAGACGACGATCGACTTACATACAGTGTTCTTAAACTTAAACGTGTCTGTATAGGTTGCATCGCTGTCTCCAGTGGACTCTGCGATCGTGATGTTTGCGGGCCAGATCGCTGATGGTGTCGCGACGCCGTTGGTTGGCGTGCTTTCGGATTTCTCCAAGGGCATCCCGTCGATTGGCTTTGGGAGACGCAAGACGTGGCTCGCCGGCGGTGCACTGCTGGTGATCGTCTGCTTCTTCTTTGTGTTTGCTGCGTGCGCACCACGATGGTTCACGGATACGCCGAGTCGTCTCGTGCTCGTAGTGTACTACGCCGTTGCTGCGAGTTTGTTCAACTTTGGATGGGCAGCTGTGCAGGTGTCACACATGGCATTGGTGAGTCGTTTGCGCGGTATTCTATAGCAACTTTTGATTATTGGGCACTGCTTGACTGACACCTTGTTGATTGCTGCAAATAGGTTCCTGAATTATCTACGGACGACAATGTGCGCTGCGTGCTCAACAGCACGCGCTACGCGTTCACGATCCTGTCGAATGTGCTGGTGTTCTGCGTCTTCTTCCTGCTATTGCGCGTCGTGAAGCCGTACAACGTCCCGGACGCCGAGAAGTTCACGCTGCTCGCGTATACGTCACTGATCGTCGGCGGCATTGCGACGCTCGTGTTCCTCGCGGGCACACACGAGAAACTGTCGACCCCGACGAAAAGTGAGCGCCGTCAGAGTGAGAACGTTATCACACAGAGCCCATCGATGGCGAACACGAAAGCGCGCGGACCCAACACGCTCCCGTTCAATGGCGACGCAGATTTGTACGAGATGGGGCACCTCGAAGCCGCCGTGACACCATCCGGCAGCAGCAAGCACATGACATGGAAGAGCTGGTTCAAGGTCGGCATGTTTTACGAAGTCGGCGTCGTGTACATGTGCACGCGGCTCGTGGTGAACGTCACGCAGGTGTTCATCTCGTTCTACCTGATCGTGACGCTCAAGATGTCGGCGACGTCGATCGCGATCGTGCCGCTCTTGGTGTACGTCTCAGGTTTCCTCGCGACATTCTTCTTGCGGTACCTGAACGAAGTACTGGGTCGCACGGGCTCATTCAACGTGGGCTCAACGCTCGTGGTGCTGTCGCTGATGCTTTGCTATCTGCTCACCCCCGAGACGGCGACGTGGATCTACGCGTTTTCGGTCGTCTTGGGCATGGGCAACTCGATCATCATGGTCACCTCGGTGTGTCTCGAGGGCGACCTCGTGGGCAACAACATCGAGAGCGGCGCGTTCGTGTACGGCGCGATGAGCTTCACGGACAAAATATCGAACGGCTTCGCGATCCTGCTGATTCAGAACGAGCGCGAGAAGCTGCAGGCGCTCCCGCTCGAGGACGCCGAGTTCCTGCGCCAAGTGTACTGCATTCTGCCGTCGCTTGCCGCAATCGTCGGCGTGCTCACGGTGCTCTACATGCGCTACGTCAGCACGTCCAAACGTCGCAGCGACGGCAGTGGCTCTTTCGAGACCGAGAGTTTGTTGTCGCAAGAAGAGCGCTCAGGTGACTATGGCACTATTTGACTTGCTGCTTCTTTTTCGTCCCCATGAAAAGAGTACCAACCAACCAACCCACCCCACCCACTCATGCATGTTGCCCACGCTCATAGTCATGTAGAGAAGAACCCGGAGAAGAGGAGAGGGGAGAAGGGATACAGAACAGAACCACAAGTGTGAGGAAAACAAGACGATGGATGGTGACTGACCGAGCCGAGAGGAAACAAACCAGAGCACAGGTTGCGTCTGGTCTCGTGGGATGTTAACAACATCATATTTGCTGCTGGCTCGCTCGCTCACTCGTTCCTCCTCCTGTGTTGCGCGCATCTTTTGTGTTCATACACTGTAAACTTTCCATCTTGATGATTTCGACCGGTTTGACTTTTTGTTAGGTAAGCTGCTTGCTCCATCGTAATGCGCTTGCGTTGGTCATGCTTTGTTTCGTTGCTGATTCGTGTTGCTTTGTGCAAGTGCAGGTGAAAAAGCCATCTATGTACTGTTGGCTGCAGATTGTTGATTTTTGAGTGGGCACTTTCAGTCTGTGATATCGCGCGCCATTGCAATTGCAGACAGCGAGAGGAGCTTTCGGTGCGAAAGGAAGATTCCAGCGCTGCATATCTTGTGAATAATCACTGTTGCTTTTGGTTCTTAACACATCAGTGTTGGGGCCCTTCAAAGGTCAAGTGTGGTGGTGCGCGCACCACAGCAGCCAGAGGTCCAATTTCTTAAGGTCCTTGGGCCAGGGACCTTCTCTGGGTGGACATTTAATTCCTGCTGACACAGGTTCAAGTAGCCACCGAGATAGTGGATCAAAGGCCCACTCTCCAAGTCTAAGCAGCGGCGACTGCCAAGTGAATAGTCCGGAGAATTTTGCGAGCAACGGATGACACAACGCGGGACTTGAGTTGCCAACGGTTGCGGACTCGAAAGATGTCTGAGCCACGCTGAGCCACTCGTTCCACAGTTGGGAAATCAAGCAACGTCGCTTGACACCCAGCCCGATATAAAATGTACGGATTGCCTAAACTGCACTGAATCGGGTTATTTCAGGCCACGCTTTACTGTTTTGGGTGACAGCGAGCAGCAAGAGTGATTGTGTACCCAAACTAGATTTTTCGAAAATATTCTCACAAAATGGAGCCCTTGCCCATTTCGCCAGGAGTGCCTCCAGGAATTTCTCGTTGTGCTTGGGGCGACACCTTGGGGCGCGAATCCAGTCAGCTCACTCACGCCCCTTCATTGACGCGAGCACCCCAGCCACAGTTTCCACCTCAGTAGGGCAGGAACTACAAGTGTGGTTCTTCGACTTCACTGACACGGTGGTCCTATTATTCGAGCGCCGCGCGTCCGCCACGAGACACAAGACGACCTCGTCAAGAGTATGAGAGAGCTCTTCGTGATGCAACGACCAATCAGTCCTGCGATCCCAGTTCACCTTTCATGCACCTGTTTCTTTATCTCCTCACCGTTGCTGCTGTTGTTGCCTTCGGAGGTCGGACCAAAATGCTTGGGCGAAACGGACCTGCCAATGTAACTACCATTTCGCTCGTTTCTTTAGAAACTGAACTAACTTGCGGTTGCACGTTGTACTGTAGGAAGAACATAGTGAAACTTGACACTGAACTGGTTCTTTGCTGCCCACTTCGCGTAAAATCGTCCGATCAAAAGTTTTACGTGATTTATATATTCTTTCACAAATCGTGAGTTAACAAGAAAGGATTAAAACTCGCGAAACGCAATTGGATTTTTCCCTCTCTAACCCCCAAAATCCGATACAAATGTGTAGTTTGTTCAGAAAAATCCTCCAAGTTTTCACTTACAACGATGTAAAAACGTAAAACCCACACTTGATAACCAGAATATTAGGGAAAACGCCTTGTCATCAATCCACCCCATCTCCCTATGGCGCTTTTAGGTACATTCTCTCTCTCTCTCTTTTTATTCGAAGAGTATCCAGGTTGATTTGTAGTCGCCCGCGATCTATGGAGGGGCTGAGCCCCTTCAGAGCCTTATATACGCCAGCCAAAAATACAGCAGCAGCACCACCAACGCACGCACAGACGACCGGCCGTTTTCTCGCCGCATATAGTAGAATATCAATTGATCAACGAGCCTGGACCCATGGGATACTTTCGCGAGCGTGGATTGATATTACACACAGCCATGGATCGCTTTTTGGCAGGAGGACGACCAAGTGGCTAAATGGCTACCCCCTGCCTGGGGCATTCAGTTCAAACCAGCAATCACAATCGAATTGGCGCTCTAGAGCTCAATTACCCCCTCAACCAAGTTCAGATACCACCAAAGCCAAAAAGGCTTAGCTCTCGAATTACCTTCACCGTACACACACACACAGAGAACCATGAACACTACCACCATCAAGACCGAGGTAGTACGACCGTCCCAGGCAGCGCGCGTGGCGCAAACAGCGCTGGACCGAGCGAATGCCGCACATCTGGACCTCTCGATCATCTCCGAGTCCTACCGCTGCCAGTACCCGAGCAAGCACTGTACGAACGATCGCTCCGTGAAGCGCGACGGCGACCTCCACAAGTTCTGCGAGTTCCACCGCAGCAAAGCGAACCGCAACCAGCGCAAGCTCGAGCAGAAGCGCAAACTGGAAGCCAAGTCTCCGCGAAACGCCACGTCGCCTCGATACCAGCGCTCTCGAGAGCTGGCGAGACAGCGCTCGTCTCCGTCTTCTTCGCTCCGCCGCTCGTCTCTAACGAATGACGCCGATCTGGAGGAAAACGACGACAACGACGATGACCAGAACACACCCTGGGACCCGCTGCTCCCCGTCGACCTCGACGACACGGACATCCAGGCGCTCGCGTCGCTCATTGGAGCCACCGACAACTAACTAACAGACACGTTAGTAGGCGCAGCAGGGGGATATTTTGACGCCCACGCCCCGCAATTTTGTTATTCTTTTGGCGGTCTCTGAGGCCGCAAGTAATCTAAATTTCAGTACATGTATTTGCTTCCAACTGAAGGGCTGGCTCGTGTGTTCAATCTACTGTACCATTGCTCTTCCTTGCCATACGAATGTCCAAGCGCGCCTGATTTTGGCGCTGACAGATTCGTTCCTAGGTGGATGACGTGTCAAGTTCTGATTAACGGCTAGGATACTCTCATCCCCCGCCACAACGTTCTAGGAAAATATTTTTGAAGCCATTCTCTCCATCCTCTTAGAGGTCGTATCTAATGGGCGAATGCCTCTCATCTCTTTGTAATTGAAGTCGATGGGATTTCACATTTCAGAAAGGGCTTTTGAGCTGCTCACTTCGTGATTCGGGGATCTTTTGTACCGTAATGCAGTATTACCGACTTTACAAACTGCAAACCAAGCGAACAGAGGTGAGGCCATCCCAACACGTTGATCTCATGATTAGTTTGCCCATCGGAAAGAGCTAATACGAGAAGCTAGTAAACATAATACTAGATTTTGCCTTTCGGACTCACTCACTAGATATCGTCCATGACTATTATGCTTTCTACTCCATCGTCTCCTCCGCTTCCACGGAGAGCACCGCTGCCAGCACGCGCAGGTCCTCCTCGTCCAGGTTCAGACCCACTAGCAAGTCCGATGGATGCTACGATGGTGGGATGTCGAAGCGGCGCGCCTGTTCGTTCGAGATGCCGTACTGCTGATCCAACTGCGCCATGTACGCGTCGAGCGACATCTGCTGCTGCTGCTGCTCCTCGTACCCCCGCTCCTCGAGCCGCCGCTGGTTGAGGTTGGCGCGCGCGCGGTGCTCGTGGCAGAAGCGGTGCAGTTCGCCGTTGCTCTTGAGCACGCGCGGGTTCTCACAGCGCTTGCTGGGGTAGCAGCATTTCTCGTTTGGGTCGAGGCTCTTGGTCTGGATGGTCTTGGCCACGCTCAGGTATTGTTCCGAGGTCGCAGGGGTGTTTGGCGATGGGAGGATGTAGGTGGTCATGGTTGACTGACTGAGTGGTAATGTCAGTATGGGTATTAGAAGTCCGATCTTGCTGGGTGATTGGGTCTTGGAATTTTGTAGGAAGTAGCCACGTTTGTGCTGAGTGGTGGTGTGCTTGTCGATGGCAAGTGCTCTTGTTAAGGCAGATGTGGTAATGATCGTGTGTCGAACCGCTCGAATTCGTTCGCGCGATGCTTGTGTAAATCGACTTGATCTCTGGAGATTTCTTGGATTGGACTATTGGGATTAGCGTATCATGCATGTAATGACCTACGTACTTCGGAGTAGTTTCACGTTGTCTCATCTTTACTGCTGGGGCTGAGATCACACCGCAAGTGGATCTCGTGGATGTCACGACTCAGCGCATGTATGTTTGAGTGTGTGTGAAAGAGTGTCTCTCGGTGGAGCTCTTTGTGTGTGTGGTGATACGTTCTCTTTTTTCGATTAATCCAGCGAGAGCGAGCGCACAATAAAGCATATACGAAATAGTATCAGTTCCAGCACCAGTGGCCATTAGCATCACTGTTTCCGATAGGATTATTCATTTGTGAGGTGCGTGTGTGAGTGTGTACTCGTTGCCTGTTGATATTCGCTTGTTCGCTTGTCTTGGTATCCTGTGATTAGATATTTCACCATGTAAGTTATAGCATCTTCGAGAACATCCACGCTTTGATAAGCTGAGTTTTTCACGTTTCATCAATTGCATGTCCGAATAAAATAGTCGGTATAGGGAATAGGTTTCGTAAACGGAAGCGTGGTCGACTCTATAAAAACTACATATTTTCGGTTCATCTGGTTGACTCATCGAGTCCACAGAACGAAACGAACCGGACCACACATACACCTTATAGGAGAGTTTTCCCCACGTGCTACAAACGCAAAACTCATATAACGTGAGTCGCTGGTATTAGGGTGGGCAGTGGAAGGTGTTGGGCTCAAAGCGATAGATATCTGATGATCTATTTTCCAATTCTATTATATATATAATATGATATCACCATCGAGTGCAGACTACATCCGCATGGTACGAAGTGAGCGCGTGCTTTTTGGGAGCGTTGCTCAAGCCAGTGCTTGACAATTCTCAACTGTTACCGCGACAACATATCGCCACCATATAGAATCAATGCTCGGAGGCAAGTCAAATCCAAAGCATATTTTGCTGCATCAAACTGTTCTTTTCTCATTTGCGGCAAAAGTTGAACCCATCTCACTTGAAGAGGCACTTTACCCAATTTAAAGAACCCAATATAAAGCAAGCCCAAAATTAGAATATATTGACCTAAATCGTCACGCACAAATCCGATCTGGTGCTCGGTGTAAAAAACTCAATAACAGTACAGATGCTGCAGGATACTGCAGCGCACAAAACTGACAATGCCATCGTCGTGTAGATATGGTGGTGTAGTTGGTCGACACCGGATGACACTGTGTTGCTCTATCTCATTCCGTGGGTATGATGCACTACAGTCAAATGCTATTTTAACTGTATAGTGTACTTCGTTGAGGACGTCACGTTTTGAGGTGCTTTTGCGGTATATAGTAGGGCCAAAGCACATGTCGCCTTCCTGTGCGGAATGAAAGACACATCTGGTCGCTTGACTTCGTTACACTTGCGGGTATTACCTATTTTTTCTTCAAATTACTTCCTTCTTCTGCTCACCTGACGGATATGAGTACTACATTGAAATGTTTTCTTGCGTACAGGCCTTCATAGGATTGTTCACATGTGTCCTGACGCTCCAGACCAAGTTCTCGGAAGCGTGCGACAAGACTCCAGTGCGACCATGTGATCGTAGCTCAGAAAAATGCACGAGCACGTACCCTAGATTGGATTGATGCATATCCTATCCTGTCTGTACAAACCATCTCACAATATTCTTCACAAAATTACCTCATGGCCGGAATGGATTTACAACTGAGAATCCTTCGAGTTGGATCATAAAGTATATGACGTTTGATGATAATGTTGAGTTCTAAAGTATAGTCGAGTGATTTCGTGTCAATCAATCATCGTAAAAGGTTCTACCCACTCCTGCGTTTGACCGTTCTCGGTTCTAAAGGCCAGACAAGCGGTTTCGTGTAACGTGCTACATAGTGTCATTCAGTTTTGCTAACCTGCTAAGCTTTATTGGTCGCCACTGCAAATGTATATGATGATGATTCAGTGAGGTATATTAAAATAAGCATTGCGACCTACAATATCGGTACTCCGGGTCCTATGCATGGCTAAACCTGAAGAAGTTATGCTGCTACAGGCAACATGGCTCCCAGCCGTCTCTGAATTCACGCTTCACTCGCGTGTGTTCCTGCATGTATATACGCGAGAAACGAGCAGGCATATTGTGAGCATGGGCAATACCGTTTCCACCTCGGATCGGAACGGTGCAGTAATGCGACGATGACCGTTGTGAAGTTATGGGACACGCTACTCGTATTGATGTGGGTCTCTGCAGCCCAAATTGATTGTGAGTGCAAAAAAGCGTTGACTGACATCGAACAGGTTTGAAAGTCGAATCTCGATCTCCGATTTCACCGGAACCATCAAGGCAACATGTATTTTTGCGTGCTCTGTCGGCCACAGATCTCGCATTGATGGATGGTCCAAGCGCTGCTCTAGTTCACGAGTTGCCAAGTGCTCTTATGGTGTAAGGGGCCGTGTGCTTGGTTACAATGCAACTGCAAGCGCGTCTGGCGGGTTTCTGTGGCGGAGCAACACTGAAAACGAGAACTTTTGAAAAGAGGATTCTAAATTATTCTGACTCGTTGCACAGTGGTCCTTCTCCAAGCAGTCCATCTCGATTGTCCCACTGTGCACCACGCGATTGGTTTAGCGCAGTCCGACGGCTTTTCTTTGAATGGCTCACTTGTGGCTTTTGAGGCTCTCAGAAATGATTTATGACACAGACATTTTCTCCTCCATATTATGGTGAAGATATTATGTGAGATCTTTTGGTCCTTCTGGCATCAGACATCGGTAGCATGTAGCTTAGCGTTACTGACGAGCCACAGTGTTAAGTAGCAAAGAAGCATGGGAGTGGCTATCATTTGGTTGGCATTGCATCCCGCTTTTCTCAAAGCTTGATCCCATTTTTACATTCGCTGTGTGGATGGAGTCACGTGACGCTTAGATTCTCCACAAATACATTATTATGATACCAGTGCAACACTTTATGCGCACGGAAGGGCACCCGTACCATAATTCAACGACTGTGTACTCACCTGTCACTTTTCGGTCACGTCTTGCAACTCGTGCGATGGAAGTTACTCCGAGGTTTGCGGCTTTCTGGTGACAACACTTTCAGCGAAGTGGTACCTTTGACAAACTAAGCAATACATTATTGAAAGTATCCCTCTTCCCTAGACTAGAAGTCTCCTTAGATAGAATGTAAAATGAGATTCGTAGCATGCTAATATACGACTCCCAGAGGCACTCTAAACAACAACTTGCTCGTACATCTGGCTTGCAAAGCAACTAGCGTTCACACATCTTGTTTCATTGCATCTGAATTTGGGGAATCTCGAAGCTGTCCCAAATCAGTTGGTGATGCGAAATCGCGGAACCTTGCTTTCTGTACTTTGATGAGGACATTAAGAACGCGCCAATTCGAGGTGCTGTGCTCTGATTCCTCCACCGCCACACAATTCCAGCAGACAGCGTGCGGCTGTGCGTTGGTCAGCGCCGACTGACCCTGCTAATGAGACGCTCTCCTTTCTCTTGCGCGTGCTGTTTGTGGCCGCGAGCACGCAAAGTGTAGCCATTCCCGCGACCGTGTGTGTCAGCATAACCTGCACATCTTCAGATATGGCCCGTCTATGCAACCAATCAACTAGAGCCACAGAATAAAGGGATCAAGCCCTTTTTATGGCAAGTGATCCCATAGTTTTTCGTTGAAGAGCCTGTCAACTGTTGAAAAGTGCGCAAAATCTCAGAAGGCGACAGCTAGCAACTCTTCACAAATGAATGAATGCGAAGTAAGCAGCTATGCCACGGTCTGTTGACGTTGCAGCGTACGAGCCCACTCTCGTGACATCGAAAGACGGAGGAAGAGACGTGTAAGGTACTGGGATTATTACTCTTTTCTAAACAACACCTCAAGCACGCCATGAGCACATACTGGTAACAATAATTGGGTGTTGCTGAAGAATGAAGCATGCGAACAAAGGGCTACCATAGGCATACAGTATTCATATAATAATGCATGAAGGTGTCGAGCACTTTATGATAGTACGTGCAGGAAAATAATACGCGCATGGGTGGATAGGACAATGCCAATCTTGATAGTGGCTTTGGCTTCAATAAATGTGTAGCTAAGCTCGCATTGCTATCAAAAGAGCGACAGGAAGTCTCTGAAGGTGCTGGTTGTGAGTGAAGATGCTGATGGTTTATAAGCTGTACTAGTGTTGGGTGTTGATACATCGACTGCGGACATGTTGTGCTAGTGAATGGACTAGATGGGGCGCTTGCTATTCTTGATGTATTGTCCATTTCACGAAATTTGTCATGCTTATTCGCCCAACAAATCGTCTTGCCATCATAATAATTCGTCGTTTTGACGCACAAAAACAGCTCATTTCGTCTTACTTTATTCGTGGAGCTGTCAAAATGTCGCAGCAAGCAAACCATCATTTACAAGCCTGCTTTATTTATGTGGAATAATAGATGATATAAAGTAAGTGGCGAATACAACAACTCAAATCCGTTTCAGATATGACATGATAATCATCGCAGCGCAGTACTCACTACAGAAATACAATGCTCAGATTCTACGCGGATATCACTTCGTCGAGTCGTTTTGAGTGCGACGGAAAGAACGAAAACGCGTTGAATAACACAACGAATGGCAGACTTGAAAACTGGCATTCGCTGAAAACAAATCGCAATTTGCCGCAAATGAGCAAAAAAGGTGAATTATCCTACCCCTGTATGGCTAATTTGTTCTTGACAATTTGTTTATTTGTCAAAATAGTGGGGGATTGCCAAAACGTAGAAAAGCACAATACAATGTACCTTTATTTAGTTGGGTAGGTTTAATTTTTCTACCTCCACTTTAATCCTGTATAAAGTTTCTTCTTCTCTGTCATTCGTATCCTACACTTGGCCTCAGCACTCCTGCACAGGCAGGAAATATCGCCTCGCATTACTCCGAATCATCACTGTCGACCGAGAGCACTGCCGTGAGCACACGAAGGTCCTCGTCGTCAAAATCGAGGCGCGTGAGAAGCTCCGAGGGCTGCAGGTCGTGGCTGAGGTGGTGCTCCTCTTCTTGGATGAGCAAGTCGTACTGCTCGTTCAGCTGTTGCATGTAATCTTCCATCGACAGCATCTCTTTTGACTTCTGCTCCAGGCGGCGGCGCTCGCGCTTGCGCTGGTTCTCGTTCGCTTGGTTGCGGTGGAACTCGCAGAAGCGGTGCAGGTCTCCAGTGCGTTTGACGGCTCGTGGGTTGTCGCAGCGCTTGCTCGGGTAACCGCACTTTGGGTCGGCGTTCCTGGCCTGGATACCGTTTGTAATGACATAGTACTCCTGAGTGGCTTGGACGCTTGGGATCTTGTTGATGAACATCGCGTGCATGGTGGTGTTTTTGCGCTTTACTTGCTTGGCAGGAGGCTAATTGGATAATGACGAGATGGGAGGGAGGCAGGGGCGGAGGGGGGAGCAGCAAGGGTCGACCGCCTGCCCTTCCTCGGATCAAGCCCTAAGCATGCTCGCTCACTCACTATCGCACAACAAGCCAAGTGCGTCCTTGAAGAGACAGCCACAGGTGCTGCAGTTGAGTGATAGACAATCGATCCTCCTCTTGCGTGTCTCTCTGTCTATGCGCATTTTGTTCCTTCGGCTATAATTGAAAGATGTTGATCATGATATTGTGTAACCATGAAATGACTCAAATCATTTTTTGAGTGGCTTGAAAGGGTTCAACGGGTTGTAGCCAAGTGCAGATGCTGGTGATTCATTGTACCTGGTGTGGACGTGAACCCAGTTCCAAAGAAAAGTCAAAATTACTTGAGTATGATATAGAGTCACTAGGACAATCATCAAGAGTCTGTAGTATCATTCTGCGATCAATTGATTATAATTTTGGTCAAAGTAGAGTGTTACAGTGTGTACGGTAGGTACGTTCTTGCACCAATAATACTATCGACATTTACTATCGTCAGTCTAACGAAGGGTTCATTGAAAGGACGATCGGCTGCACATTTTCATTTGGATGATATCAAAGAGCTACTCAATATATAAGACTCGTTTTACTCCTCTACCCCATATTTAAGTATTTTGTAGGATGCGAATGTAATTATGAATTATTGCATCTAACTGTACTGCTATCATACGATAGGTAGCTACAAAAAGTCAGAATATGCACCTGACGCAGTCTGCCTCTACTGATTGGCCATTGATCACCGATTTTGTAGCTGGGATAGTGCGTTATGTCGCAAGTGCAAATCATGAAATAGAGCTTCACTTTCAGTCTGTGTTCCCATTTAGGGTGTTCGGGGCGTCAACATACTTATCATCGAGCACTTTTATACAGCACTTCATCCAACTGTATTACAGCTTTACTGGCTACAAGACTTGCATCCATACCCTGTTCTCGGTGCTATCATGTGGACTGACAAATCCTCTCCTTCTCATATCATCAACTCGTGGTCACCGCGATGTTATGATTTTCAGAGAAGATGACACGTAAGCGCAGATAGGTTCACAAATCAAATCGCTGGATTCCAACTAAACTCTTTTGTGTACGATACTTGTACTGCGTTTTGTGTCTATTCGGATAACTCCTGAATAAATATGTCTACCATAAAACCCAAAATGGTTCAAACAGCAATGTGGGGATAGTATTTTGCTGCAGTTCATCGGTGCGAGTAACCGACCGCTCTTTGGATCTATAAACAAAGGTCGATGTGCCATTTAATCCGTCAATACTAAAATCTGTCTCAGTTAATAATAGCCCTGTTTTTTTTGAAATTGCGCGCGAAAGACACATTCAATTGAACTTATTCAAAGACAACTGGAACGACGAGGATCAAAGCTTGTTTGTGAAAGTGGTTTCATTGAAAAAGACGCAGAATTGAGAAAGTTAGCAAGCTCATGCTGTGGCACTAATTTTCGGACGCTCCAAATGGAATATCGCCTGAGGCATCATAATACTCGTCCTCAACTTTGACAGCATGCCGCACATATTTTGACCATTGGGCGCTGTCCATCTCGTTCATGCGCTCCTGCATTAGTCTCTCGACCTCCGCCAGCGAGAACGTCGTGTTCTTCTTGGCCACATGCGTTTTGACGGCTGCCCACAACATCTCGATCGGGTTGAGCTCGGGGTGAGAGACTGGCAAAGAGAGAACCACGCAATCGAACACGGCAGC
>JAASGV010000389.1:0-25534 GCA_023334355.1 Globisporangium abappressorium
AAGCGCCTGATGTTGAATCTGCGCGTGCGCGTGTACATGCCGGACGACTACGTGATTCGTCGCGGGGAGGTGGACGAAGAGTTCTACATGATCAGTCGAGGCAGTGTGGAGTTGGCGACGGGTCCCGACAGTTTCGAGCGTTCGATTGGGACAACTCGCGATGTCGATGAGAGCGATTTGACGAGTGCCTTGAGTGACAGGTTGCTGTTAAACCACTCAAACCAGAGTGATGCGACGAATATGGCGGGTAGTGGAGACGTCCACCGGCGTGATTCCACACGATCAATCTATCGAGTAGATAACTTTGTCGTCGACGATGCAGCAGATCAGACGGATACCACGACGCAACCCCCTAGCGACGACAGACTTCTGAAGATCCTCACAAAGGGTCAAGCATTTGGTGAGATGGCGCTGCTCATGAACTACCAGCGCACGGCAGATGTGCAAGCGATCACGTACGTCGAGATGTGCGTCCTGAACTGAGGCGACTTCCAGCGTATCCTCACGACCCATCCAGAGGACCGAAAGAAAGTGGTGTCTGCGATGCTGAGTGGTTGCATGATCAGAAACGAAACCCGCGGGGTCAAGTGCCCGCTGCCAGACATGGTGCGATCAGTGTACAGCGTTGACGATCCAGTGAGAGGTATCCAGATTGAAGCTGAGGAAGCGGTGTCGTTGATATTCGACGCGGTCGACTCGGACGTCGAAGATGGCTCGATCAAGTTTGGTGTGAACGCGAGCCTGCGACAGCACTTAATGGAGAACCGAGTCGCGCACACGAGGATCATAGACGAAATAGTTGAAGCTTCGACATCGCAAAGCTTCGCCACCGTGGGCACACTTCGAGTTGTCCACACTTCTCGCTCAGAGCAACCACCAGCATCTGCTTTTGCTTCGGATGATGAAGACAATCCTCAGTCACCACCTATCTCGGAGACGCGCATCGAACGCATTGAACACGTGCTTGAGTCGCGTCTGAAGACGATGAGCGAGATGCGATCAGCCATCAACAGGATCTCCTCGCCCACAACAACAGCTCTGCCGAGAACACACTCCACGTGGATCCCGATCCGATTAGCACACCAGCACTCGCACATGTTGAAGACACGCTCGACTACTTCGCTGACCGTTCAGCGAGTCGCAAACAAGCTGCAGCGGTACGGCCGTCCAACGGAACGACAAATCGGCAAATCGGCGCGGCAGTCACAGCAGCTACCTCCACGGATATTTTGGGTCACTGATGGGGCTAGCCGAAGTGATGGCGCTGCAAGCATTCGTAGCCAACCGCGCGTAGATCTCCATAAATGCATCCTGCTCCAGAAAACTCGCCAGACCTCATTCGCTGCTCGATCATCTGTCGCACCAAAACTCGCTGCTCCGTCGCCGACTCAGTTCGCGGATCAACTTTTCGAAGCTCGCCCGCGCACCGTCTTCTTCCGCCATTCAACCGAGTCAGGAGACTCACTTACTTGCTAGTTTGTCTGTGAAGAAGTAGTTGATGCTGTGCATGGTCCTGTCATATCTTTATTTGATTTATGCATCTTCATCCTACCAAATCATTTCACATCATATGCAATTAGACCTCGCAATCTGTTAGTTGCGGTACGTACATCCAGGGGGAAAGCTGACGAATCCATCAGTTACTTGACTTCTGACAACTTGGCCACTTCGGAAGCATTGCGTTCACGAGTCTCCGCCATGCCAATTGTAATGGCGCCATCCACGCTGCGCGGAAGTCCGAACACTCTCTTAATTTTGTCGTTGCATCTGGTTCCGAATCTGCGTCGATGACAAATCGCTTCGGAAAACGGATTCACCCAGCGGGAGAAACAAATTCTGGAACACTGCTGGGATGCAGTCTTGCAGCACTTCTTCGGCACTGATGTACCGGTTGGCGACCTTATCATCAAAGCGCCCTGCGACAATGAAGAAGCAGTCGTTGCGCGCGATTTGCTGCAGGGTCAGCACCATCTTATGTTCGTCGTTGTCGTAGTATTTCTTGTCCACGATCCGCACAGCAGTGTCAGCGCCGATCACAAACGCGCAGCCTTTCAGCAACGACGCTTTCTGACTGAACAAAGTAGCGCTCGTTACCAGCACCGGCCAAACTCCCAAATCTCCTAGTAGGTGTGAGCTACTGGCTCCAGTGAACTGTTCAACGCGTTGCATGACGGTCGACGACGCGATGACACCTTTATCCGCATTCGATACCGCGATCTCAAACGCAATCGGAAGCTCAGTGCCGGAGCGTTCCTTGACGAGTCTCTGCGCCGCGCGAGCCAGATCAACGTGGCCTTGGTGAAGCGGGTTGAAGGATCCTGAGAGGATGACGCCACGAAAGTCCAGGTTCTTCACCACAACAGCCGGGAGATTTTCCACAGAGTCCGCTCCTGAGAGAAAGGTGACGCTAGTCAGCTCAGCGGATCTAGTACAGATCTCCTGTAGCGGGCCGAGTGATGATAGTGATGAAGGAGACCCATCACTTTCAGCCTCAATGAGCTCGGTAAGCTTATCATCCTCGTGCTGCTCCGAGAGCAGAGCTTCGTGTAAAGCTTGCGTTGCAACTGGATCAACGTCGGTTGACTTGGCAAGCAGGTAGACGAGCCAATGGCTCACAATGTGATCTTCCTCTGTGCACAAATACACTGTTAGCGCTAGAATGGACTTCCAGATGATTGCTTTGTACTCAAAACACAAGTACTCACCATTGCGGGTGCGCTTGATCGTCTTGCTCAGGTTCAGATGATACGTCTCACACTGCTGGCGCAACAACGGTGCACTGCCGCCGCCACCACGTTGATCAGCAGCAAAGCTCGCTTTACAGATCGACAGAAAGCACTGATGCGGGCCTTTCTTCTCGTAGTTCGTCGCTAGCGCAGCAGTGCACGCCACGCCCACGCTCGTGCAGAAGCGGCTGAGTGTGGCTGGCAGCGCGTATGCGTGACGCGCGTCGTCTTCCTTATGCTCGTGGCGCTGGATGTCCTGTGCCTGCTTCCACGCAGCGACCGCCATACGCTCCGCGGTCTCCTGGGAGCAAAATTGAGCCAGCTTGGCGCGAGGCAAATGGTCTAGATTAATAACAGGAGAGAGACAAAGAGAGACATCCAACACCAAGTGTCGGTCAGCGGGATCACAAATACTTTAATGCATAGCGCACTAGCAAGAACACGCACAAATGCACACAAACAGCGCACCTGCCGAAGGATCGCGGGGCTCCTGGAGAAAGTTCTGAAGACTCGCGCGCGCGTATGGGACCGAGAACTGCAGCATCGTGGAGGAGCTGCCGGCGCGGAAGAGCAGCTCGGCCACAGAGGAGCCGCCACCGGTCGCGGCCACCACTACTTTCGCGTGCGGCTCGCGCGCGTAGAGCGCCGTCAGCACGCGCTCCGCCAGCGCGCGCGTGGAGGTTGTCGCCACCATTTTGTGTCGTGTGGGTTGTGAAGTGAACTCAAATGTATCCTAAATTTCGCGTTAGAAATGTGAATGTTCCGGATGCTGGTTCCGCTATCACCTCTGATAACAGGTAAGAGGTAAAAACGCATTTTCAGAGGCGGGAAATCCGAATGCCGTATGTATAGCGTCGAAGCGTGTATAGATCAGTATACTCTTTTGGCACCTGCTTTTGTCAAACTCGGCGTGTTTTTTTATCTAATCTGGAAATCAATCGAATCATCGCCAATTCCAATGCTTCAGCCAGCTTCCCGATGCAACAAATGGAAAGCGCTTTCAGTATCCGAAATAAAGCAAGGAGCTTTCTGCACGAAAAAAGGGGGAACTCACAATAATGAAAATACACACTTAATTAAAGAGGTTTCAAAGTCTTCAACAAAGTGATTTACCTATTAACAAATATCAGAGGTGATAATTGAACCTCTTTATATAGGATATCCGCCACGGCATTCTAATTTTTTCAGGCCAACTGTGGGCCAACAATTGGAATTTCGTAGTGGTCGTATAGCGCTGGTATATCCTGTATACTGTCACGGGAGTCCAACTTTTAAACTGATCAAGGCTCGACGCGATTAGAATCTCGTGGCGGTTCCTCTTTCGGCGTCTTAAAATCGATCCGGCTATAAATTCGTAAATTGAATGCTTAAATTTGTAATATGGTGATATATACGCGATCGAAAAAAATGTTCGCGGACTTTAAGCGGTTACCAAAATACACTCAACACGAATTGTTTTTGACTTGGATAAAGTATGTAGCTGGATTTTTTGCTTTTGCCTCAAAATAGCATATTTTGGATATTCGCACCTGTCTAAATATGTTGTATGATAGTTTTCTAGAATTTGTGGGTCGTTGCCTCTTGCTTCACTCTCGCTTTTGTGAGTGTGCTGGCAGTGGCTGCGGGCGGACGCGACATCTCAATTTGCGCAGCAAAAGGCAACCAGCAGCAGCAGCAGCAGCAGCAGCAGCAGCAGACAGCAGGCAACAAGATCTCTCACACGCATACCACACACACCCGTTGACGATGGCTCAGTACGGCAAGGCGAGCTACTGGGACGAGCGCTACACCAAGTACGTGTGCTTGCTGTGCACTGCATCAGCCTTCAGTTGATAGTGTTCGCTGCGTTACGTGTATGATGATCTCATGTTGCTCATGCTACTTACTGTTTGCTGCTCTTTGTTGCTGTTGTTTACGATTGCCTTACACAGAGACTCGGAGCAGTTTGATTGGTACCAGCGCTATGGCGGACTGAAGGAGCTCATGAACCAGTACGTGAAGAAGACGGACCAGGTGCTGATGGTCGGTGCGGGCAACTCGCGCCTGTCGGAGGAGATGGTCAACGACGGCTATCAAAAGATCATGAACATCGACGTGTCGGAGATCGTGATCACGCAGATGAAGGCCAAGTACGAAGACCGTATCGAGTCGCTCCAGTGGCAGAAGATGAACGCGTGCTCGCTGGAGTTTTCAGACGAATCGTACGACTCGGTGGTCGACAAGGGCACCATGGACTCGATCTTGTGCGGTGAAGGATCGACGAACAACATTGTGAAAATGTGCCAAGAGGTGCACCGCGTGCTCAAGCCGAACGGCGTTTATTTTATCGTCTCGTACGGCGTCCCGGACAACCGATTGAGCTACCTGGAGACGAAGGAGCTGCAGTGGAAGGTGACGGTGCACACTGTGCCAAAGCCGATGGTCAGCGCGGTGCAGGTCTCGGAAGTTGATGCGAACGCGGTGCACTACATCTACGTCTGCCAGAAAGGAGTCAAGAGCGAATGAGCGAGCCGCATAGGAGAGATCCAGCTACTAACGGCGCTACCTACAGGTGAGAGAACACGCCATGACCCACTTAATATATCGTATCTTTCTTCACGCGCGCTCCTTCCTGCTCTCTATTGAAAGATATCGCCCAATGGTTTGCCGTCAGCCGTGCGACCTTTCGCGCCGTTGTTGCTTTGCGCGCCTGTTCGGTTGGACACTTGGCCGTGAGCTTGGATTCCACAACAACGCATTCCTTTGGTAATGCGAACTTCACACTCGATCAGTGATTTGTCCCTATGATTGCTGGCTACGTTACGTACCTAATTTAAAATAAATCCTAAATTACATGTCAAGGGTTTTGTCATATAAACATAAATCTGAGGATACATCAGCTCTAAAATCATGGTCTCCCTCCTTAAAACTGAGCCTTCAGTTATTTCACTATGGAGACATTCCTATTCGAGAATTGTCCACGAACCCAGTTCACAGGCGAGTTCACTTGACGTTTGTATACATTGTATGGAGTGAACAGGACTCGTGGAAAAATTTCACGGAATGACCCAGAAAATGACGAACTATATTAGGAATGATCAATGAATCATTCCTAATATGGTGTGTACGACACAACGTGAAAGCGAAGTGTACGTTGTACGCGTGAAACCAAGTCCACACGTACAAATTTGGGCACTTTCTCCACATTGTACGTACAAAAAAACACCCACTCGCCACAAGATCCCCCTTCCTTGCAAAGCAAAAACACCCCTCGCTTTTGCACCCACGCGCACGATCCCCCTAACTTCACACCCACACTCGCTTGCTGTTGTTTTTGCTGCTGGTCGCATGCCATTTCTCCATTTCTGCCGTCGCCGACCCCTGCTCAAGCGACGCAGCCGAGTCAGTTCCGGAAAGGACAGGAAGAGGCGAGCGACGCGTCGAGCTCCGAAAGAAACGAACCCACTCGCTCGCTCGGTCAGTTAACCAGAGTCTCCTCCCCCTCCCTGTGCGAGCGACGACGACGAGTTGGCAGGAAGAGAACGACCGACTTCAACTCACAAAGCCCGCTTTCGTGCGTGAAGCAGCACTTTCTCATCATCGTCTTGTTCACGCAGTGCTCTGTAGCGACTCGTGCTCGTGTGTGTGACGCAGTGATAGCAGTCGACAAATAAGGGAAAGAACAACAGCAGCAACATGGCGAACGGCGGCGTGAACGTGACGATCGTGGAGGCACGCCACATCCTCGCGGCCGACAGCAATGGGTTCAGTGACCCGTACGTGACGATGACCCTGCTCGACTCGAAAGGCAACGCGATTGTGGCGGGAGGCACGTTCAAGACCAAGGTGCTCAAGAAAACGCTCATCCCGAAGTGGAACGAAGAGTTTGTCGTCGGCGACAGATACGATCTGCGCCTCGCGACGACGCTGCGACTGCTGCTCTCCGACTCGGACGGCATATTTGGGAGCGACGACGCGCTCGGAGTCGTGGATATCCCTGTTTCACTGTTCCAAGGCGCGACGGAGACGGTGCGTTGCCTCCTTAGAAGATCTGAGTTTGCTTTGGGAGATGAACTCACCACAATGATTGCTGTATGTCTCCATTTGATAGCTCGACAACTGGTACCAGCTGACGAGAACGCCAAAAATGAAGAAAGACGCGACCGGTGAACTGCACGTCATAATTCAATCGCTCGGTGGCGCTTCGGCAAGTGCCTCTGGAACGACATCCTTTGCTGCGGGTCTGGGAACGTCCGTGAAGGATGCCATGAGCGCTGTGGTCGGAGGAAGCGACGAGCCCCCCAACTTGCTGATGGTGACGCTCAAGTCTGGCAAAGATCTGCTTGGCATGGACAACAATGGCACTACGAGCGATCCGCTGGTGAAGCTTACCTGTGCCGGTCAAAAACACGAATCGAGCAAAAAGGAGAAGACTCTGCGTCCGCAGTGGAACGAAAAGGTACGTGTGTGTTTCTACATGAGCTGTGTCATGCGCTCAGTGTGTGTTTGCAGTTGATCTGACCTTGTTGAGCTTTCATGTGCTGTCTGGCTGTAGTTTGGCTTCTTCTTGAGCGACCTGACAAGCACGCTCTCCATCATCGTGGAAGACTTTGACGTGACAATCAATGATTTCATGGGCCGTGCAGATGTTTCGATCAAAGATTTGCAACCCAACGTCGAGAAACCTATGACTGTGGAACTGGGCGATAAGCGAGGCAAGAAGGACAAGAAAGAGCGCGGTACGCTTCAACTCTCGCTTCTGTGGACTTACCGACCTGATGCCCGCGATATCGCGGCAAAGAAGAAGGACACATCCGTGTTTGGAGCTATCAAGGGAGCGCTGAATGTGGGCAACCCAGACGCGGGCTATGACTCCAATGACGAAGACGGCGTTGAAATTGACGACAGCATGGCGAAGAAGAAAACCGACGAAGAGCTCAAGAAAGAAGAGGAAGAGCGAGAAAAGAAGCGTGAAGAAATGCTGAAGGAACTGAGCAGCATCGAGATCAAATCCGGTGATTACATGATTCAAGTTCATGTCATCGAAGCGCGCGATCTGGTGCCAAAGGACTCCACGGGAACGTCTGACCCGGTCGTCTACGTCGAGATTCTGGGCGAGAAACAACAAACAGCGGTGAAGAAGCAAGTGCTAAACTGTGTGTGGGATGATCTGTTGATCTTCCCTATGCGCAATTTGGACAAGGCCGAGGTGGAAATGGGATTCGTGAAGCTCAGCGTCATGGATGCAAACACCTTGCAGCGTGCAGAGCTGATCGGTGGTGCGCAGTTCGACCTTTCGTACGTTTACTCCCAGCAGAACCACCAGCTCGCAAATGTGTGGATTGGTCTCACGGACAATTCGAGCACAATCAACCAAGGAGTCCAAGGTTACCTTCGCGCTTCGATCACCGTGGTTGGACCTGGTGATAAACTCGTCCCACCACCTTCGCCGTTTGGAGCTGGCAACACCGACATGGAAGGCAACATTATCATGCCTTCCAGCGTTGCGCAGAAAGTGACGTTCCTCGCCGCAACCATTCATTGTGCGGAGGAGTTGCCACCCATGGATCTCAACCTAGTTGGGAAGGGCGGTCTGGATGCCTACGTCAAGACCTCGCTTGCTGGAGGCGATCCTATTCGAACTCGTGTCCGCACCAAGAAGGGAAGACGTGACGAACTGTGCCCAAGTTTCAATGAAGAGCTGATGATGGTCGTTCGTGAACCTTCGATGGCTGACGCTATCAGCTTTGGAGTCTGGGATTGGGACCAAGTTGGTTCCGATGAAGTGGTCGGTCACGTGAGCCAGAGCCTGAAGATGGTGAAGGCTTTGGGTGGCAAGATCCCGCCATTCTGGACCAACATTTACGGAGCACCGTTGCGCCACAACAAGGTGGAGCTTGGCGATTCGATGAAGAAGCAGATGAACATGTATCCTGATATCGCGTCTACGTACCGAGGGCGCATTTTGATGAGCTTGCGCATTCTCGACAACGAAGACAATGAGTTCGATGAAGTGAACCAAAAGAGAAACGTCAAGCGGCTACCTCGCGACTTGTACCCACGCGAGTGCCTCTACAGAATGCGTGCTCATTTCGTTTGCGGAAGTGAAGTCCCAAAATTCTTGAGCCCGAAGAACTTTGGTCAGAACTCGAAGATGCAATTGGTGATGACGTGCAGACTGTGGGAGCTCAAGTCGTCGCGCGCAAAGAACTTGAACGGTGTCGTGGAATGGAACGATATGGATGAGAGTGAGCCCATGCTTCTCCCAGAAGACCTATCCCAAGTGCCGGATATTTTCCTTTACCTGTGCAAAGGAGAAGGTGACAACCGAAAGCCGATCTGCTACCGTCGCTTCACTGCGAAGGAGCTTATGGGCGATCACGGCGGGTTCAACAGCACTGTTCAGTGGATCTCCATGAAAGAGGATTCTTCTATCGACGCGTTGAAGGATGACGAATTCCCTGGAAACGTGCTTGTCCGTCTGGGTTTCGGAACTCAAGAAGAGGCGATCCGGACGCCGTGGGACCGCGCTGACTTGGATGCCGTCAACAAGCGTGTTCCATACCAGCTTCGTGTTCATGTGTACCAAGGTCGCAGATTGCCACCAGCCGATTCGAATGGTCTCCTGGACCCATATCTTGTTGTGCGGTGCTTGGGCGAGAAAGCGAAAGAGACCTCGAAGAAGAGAAAAACAAGAGATCCGGTGTGGTATGAAACCATTTACTACGACATCAACCTCCCTGAGCTCAAGTATGCGCCTCAGGTGATGCTGCGCGTGATGGATTACGACGAGTTCGACTCGAATGACTTTGTCGGATTGGTCGCTCTCAATCTCTCTGAGGCTCACATTCGAAGCTCGGAGCAGCTTGCTGACGGCAAACTGGCAACGCTCCCTGATCCGAAGTGGTATCCTCTCATGTTCCAGGAGCCTGGCGACAGTGAGGGAGAAATCTTAGCCTCGCTGGAACTGATCCGCAAGCAGTTCCCAGATGAGCGCGTACCGCAATCCGCATCGATTGTGCCGAAAACTCGTAAAGCGTTCATCGAGATCACAGTCTTGGGGCTGCGCAACATGGAGCCATTCCAATTCCTGCCGATTCAGTTGCCTTTCGTCGAGTTTGTTCTCGGTGGCAAAGACCACGCGTCGCAGGAAATGATCACTGAAAAATCCAAGAGACCGTCCGGAAGCAACCCGAACTTCTTGCAGCGCATCTTGAAAGAAGTGGAGCTGCCAGAGAACGCACACTTCGCTCCTCGCTTGAACATCATTGTTAAGGACACGCGTCTCGGTGGCTTTCAGACTCCGATCATCGCGTCGGCGTCTGTCGAAATGAATTCGAAGATCCCATGGTCGAAACACTACCGCCCGCCGCAGAGTGACGCCTTCGCTGAGATTGAGCTGGAAACAGCAGACGAGTTTGACGAGGAGTCGCCTCTAATGGGTGGCGACAGGGATGATCTGGACTCGGTTGACAATGGCGCTGGTGTGTTCGGTGCGCTCAAGAGCATGGGTGTCGACTTTGATGCCGCTGGGAACTTTGACGACGCCTCGTCTCGTCGCTCGAGCAACCAAGAGGACGACGATGACGAGAAGATGAAAAAGTACTTGAAGTACCGTCAGCTTCTCGATGGCGATTTGGAATCAGAGCTCAAGAGCACGCCGTTTGAGAAGTATGCACTTCACATCGGTCAGAAACAGAAGAAGCAGTCGATGTTGGCTGCGCTGAACATTTTCAAGAAGAAGAAGCCTTCATCGATCGGTGGTGACGGCATGTACAAGATCGCGGGGCATTTCAAGGGATTGATCCGCGTCATCGAGCGTGAAGACGAGAAGCCGCTTTTGGATTTTGAGCGCTTGCTGAAGCCGCTGCCGTATGAAGTTCGCGTTTACGTGCTGGACGGAGTGGGTTTTGCGCCGATGGATTTGGGTCTGAACGGGCGACCAGGCAAGTCCGACCCTTACTTGCGCCTCAAGCTGGGCAAGCAGAAGGTTGACGACCGAAAGAACTACATCGACGATACCACTGATCCAGACTTCTACAAGATGTTCACGATCAGCGCGTCGCTGCCTGGTGCCAGCATCTTGACGATTGAAGCCATGGACCATGACTTTATCGGTGGTGACGATCTGATTGGAAGCACCACCATTGATCTGGAAGACCGGCTGTTTGATCAGAGATGGCAAGACATGGGCAAGATGTACGAAACCTCCAGCCGCCTGCGCTTGAAACCGCTGGAGATTCGCACACTCAACATTCCGACGTCGAAGGCGCCGATGGGTACGATTAAGCTGTGGATCGATATCCTGACTCCGACTCAGGCGCACGAGTACGCTCCAATTGACATCTCGCTACCACCTCCTGTGGACATGGAACTCCGTGTTATCGTGTGGAAGGCTCGCAATGTCCCGTCGTTCGACGAGGCCGAGGACATGAACGATCTGTTCTTCCGCTGCTGGATGGAAGGGTCTGACTACCAGGAGACGGATATCCACTGGCGCGCGAAGAAGGGTAAGGGGTCGTTCAACTGGCGCATGAAGTTCCCGATTGTGCTGGGCCACAAGCAGCCGAACACGAAGACACCGTACTTCCACATCCAGGGCTGGGACAAGGACGTGTTCACAGCGAACGACGCGATCGGCGAGGCGATGCTCGACCTTGGATCGTACTTCCAGAAGGCGTACAAGCAGAAGACGACTGTGCAGTTCTTTGAGGACGATGAGGAGACGCGGAAGAAGAAGAAGAAATCGACTTCAGACGACGACGCAGCTGTCAAGAAGATCAAGGAGGCGACGGGTCTCTGGGACGACGACGACCCTCCAGATGCCAAGTGGATCAAGATCGAAAGCGTCGACCACAAGACGCACACGCGCAACTACATGGGCGAGGTGTGCGTGTCGATGGAGCTGGTCCCAATGGAGAAGTCGAAGACGCAGCCGGTCGGCCAGGGTCGCTCCGCGCCGAACAACTCACCGTACCTACCGCCTCCAGCGGGCCGCCTGTCGTTCTCACTCAACCCGTTCAAGGTGTTCAACGACCTGCTGGGTCCGTCGATCTGCAACCGCGTGCTCTGCTGTCTCTGCTGCGTGGTGTTCATGGTGGTAATCTACTTTTTGGCGCCATTCATCAACGTGGCGATCGTCACGCTCAAGTAAGCCGACAGCAGAATGGGAATCCAAAGGTGTCGTCAGTATGTCCATCTATTCTGCACAAGTCTGTTTGTACTCCTGTATATCCATCCCCTAAGCTCACCTTCTCTACCAACGCCATCAGCAAGCAGTCAGATAGGAGAAGGAAGCCAAAGCCCATGCATTTTGTGCGTGCACATTTGTAATTTGTGAAGAAAATCCCCAAAATGACGTTACTGGTTGTCACAATTTCGCTGGTTGACAAGTTTGGGAAGAAGAGGTGTTTGAGATGATCTTCATCTCAAACTTGTCAACAGAAACCCAATTTATGGATTTACTTGTACACCGTGAATAATCCATAATTAATTAATTCGCGGCGCGAGCCAAAAATATCACTGATGTCGTAGATTAATGTCCCGAATCCACGACATCAGTCGTGTAGGCGAACAACCCTACATGTCGTCGTCTTTTTTCCAAGCCAAGCAACAAACCAACACATTCAACACCCAAGAGTCAAGAAACATGTACGCAGGTGGCGGTAACACGAACGTGAGCGGCTCGGAGCGCGGCCCCGGCGGCGGCGCGAAGGACGGCGCGTCTGGCGGTCCACAAGGCGCCGGTGGCAGAGGCGACGGTGGCGCTGGCGCCGGCCACGGCAGCTCGGCGTACTCGAACACGCTGGCGGAGGCCAACGACCTGGACGCGCTCGTGTTTGAATACGGCACGGCCAAGTGCAAGTTCGGGTACGCCGGCGAGGACTTCCCGCGCGTCTACGAGAGCGCGCTGCCATCCTCTGCTGCGGGAGCCTACGGTGCGGACCTGCACAACGAGATCGAGCGCGCCGAGGCCGCGGTCCAGGCTGCCGCGCGTATGGAGATGGAGCCAGAGCAGATCGCGCAGTGGCTCTTCGACACGTCGGCGTCGTGCCTGCAGACGCGCATGAGCGACCACCCGCTGCTGTTCGTGGAGCGGTCGTTCCCGATTCCCGAGGAAATCACGGCGTTAAAGGCGACGGCAGCATCAGCAACATCAGGAGCGGCCGGTGGTGATGCGAAGGACGGCGCTAAGGGCGATGGCGTGAATGCCACCAGTACTGCGACTGGCAGCGTCTCGACCAAGAAGGCAAACCTCAAGGCGCGCGAGCAGATGGTGGAGGTGTTCATGGAGCAGCTGGGCATCCCGGCGCTCTTCTGCGCCAAGAGCGCGGTGCTCACGTGCTACGCGAACGCGCGCACGAGCGGACTGGTCGTGGAGATGGGGGCGACGTACACGAGCGTCACGAGCGTGCACGAAGGCTACGCTTTCGCGTACCCAAAGTCCCAGACCCACGTGTTTGGCGGCCACGACCTCGACGCATTCCTGCGCATGAAGCTCGAGCACCAATTCAAGAGCTCAGCGGCGGCCGCTTTGCTGATCGCGCCGACGTCCCCATCACAAGAGATCGCACGGAGAACCGCGGCCTCCCGAGCCGCAGCGTGCTGGTCCTACGCCGTGGAAGCCAAGGAGAGCGGACTGTGTCGCGTCGCGGATGGCGCTTTCGATGAAGTTGCGAACGCGCAGCTGCCAATAATCAACTACGAGCTGCCGGACAAGACGGTCATCGCCATGGGCACGGAGCGCTTCAGTGTACCGGAGCAGTACTTTATCTCGGCGACCAGCGCCGCCTCGAGCCCTAGCCATGAAGTCGCTGCTGGTACTAGTGGTGGTGACGCATCTACAGGTATTGTGAAGGAGTTTGAGAGCGAGGGAGCGCGCGTCGTGAAGCGCGGCATCTCGGTGCCGGAATTCATCTGCGACGTGGGCGGCATGACCACCGAGGCCGAGCTGCGCAAAGAGCTCTTCCAGAACATCATCCTGACGGGCGGGAGCTCCTGCTTCGAGAATATGCCAACGCGGCTCGAGCGCGAGGTCGTCAACTCGCTCAGCACGTATCAGTTGCCGCTCTCGGCATCGTCCGGGAGTGGTGGCGGGACGCTCGGAGGCAACCTGCGCGTGAAGGTGATCGCGGCGCACGCACAGGAGCGCAAGATCGGCGCGTTCCTGGGCGGGTCCATCCTCGCGTCGCTCGGCAGCTTCCACGAGATGTGGATGTCCAAGGCCGAGTACGCCGAGCACGGCGCCGCGCTCATCCACAAAAAGTGTCCATAGCTAGTAGACGACAAAGAGAGAAACAAGAAGAAGATCAAGAGGTGCGTTGCGTTGGGGTTCTAAATAACAATGGGAGTGGTGTGGTGGGTAATGGCTCTATTTGTATGTTATCATGCTCTCTAGTGTGCTGTTATTATATTTTATTGTGTGGGTTGACTGCTGTTGTAGTTCAGATCTCTATTAAGTTGCCGGAGAAGGCCAAGTCCACGGACGCTCTCCGTGCGGATCACCGTGTCCGTCGCTGCTGCTGCAGTTGGGTCTCTTCCTGTCTGTGGCAACTCATGCTCATCATCATCTGCAATTGCATCTGCTGCTCAGAGTCCGCGTCTTCAGCTCGTCCATTCACCTGCAGCAGTGAGAACGCCTCGTGCTCCAGCACCTGGTCGACCGTGTACCGGTCCGAAGGGTTCATCTGCAGCAGTCCGTTGAGCAAATCGCGCATCTCGCGCGGGATGTGGTGCATGCCCCAGGCGTTGAGCACGCCGAAGAGCCCCATGCGCTGGAACGAGCAGAACGCCTTGTCCTCTGTCGACGCCGACGGCACGAGTGGCGAGCCGGTCAGCAGGATGAAGAGCACGATGCCGAGCGACCACATGTCGGCAGCCTTTGGGTCGTACGCGACGCTGTCGGTGCCGTCCGTGGCCGCAGCCACCTCGGGGGCCAAGTAGTACGCCTTGCCCACTTTCTCGGTGCAGCGGCGCGTGGCGCGCGTCGAGAGCCCGAAGTCCGCGATCTTGCAGACGCCGTCCTGCAGCAGCACGTTCTCGAGCGAGAGGTCGCGGTGCGCGATCTGATGCGCGTGCAGGAATTGGAGTCCCGACGCGATCTTGCGCGTCATCGCGAGTGCTTCGCGCGGTGCGACGCTCGTGGCGGGACGACCGACTACGACTTGGCTGCTCTGGTTCTCCTTGCGGTTGACGTACTTCTGCAGGTCGCCGCCAGCGCAGAACTCCATCACAAAGTAGAGCACGCCGTCCACGATCATGTCGTCCTGGTACTGCACGATGTTCGGGTGGCCGCCCGTACGGTGCAGCAGGTTCGCCACCGCCTTCTCCTGGCGTGGGTCGTCCAGGCCGCGAGCGCTGCTGCTGCATGTGGTCGTGATAGTACTGTCAGCCTCGCATTCGCCCTCCGGCTGGCTGGTGTTGAGCATCGCCATGGCGCAGCGCAGGTCCACGAGCTTCAGCACCGCGAGTCTCTCGCGGGAGGACGCTTCTGGCGATGATGAGGAAGAGGACACTTGGCACAGAAACACGCCGCCGTAGAGCGTCTTGCTCAAATGCGCCAGCTGCTTGTAGTGCCTGAGCATGTTTGTCTGCTTGTTTGCTTGTCGGGTTGTTTGTTTGTTTGTTTGCTTGTTAGTTGTGTAAAACAAGCAAGTGCACAAGCAGCCAGGATCGCGCAAGAAATTGTTTGCCTGTTTGTTTTGAGCTGCTTGTTTGCTTGTGCAGAAGGAGTCTGTTTGGGAACTGGTGCGCAAGCTCAGTTCAAACGAGCACGCACTCGACAGCGCAAACGAAGGGACTCATTCGTTCCTGGGACAGAAATGTTTAGCGGAACAGAAAACGGACGTTTCTTCCCCTCTCTCTTTCGCAGATCTTGAACGGCCGCGCGCGTCAAGGCTCACGAGTCGATCCAACTGCTTACAGTGCCGTCCAGACCGACCGCAGCCCCAATCCCAAATCCCACGCCCCAAGCAAAACAAAACGGTCAGCGAGTCACCAGAAGAACGAACTGGCGGCCATTCGATACTGTAAGCTTATCTATTTTTAGCTTAGCCATAATATCGAGCGGCCGTGTAAGTGTGGGCTGCGCATGGCAGTTGGCTATCTCGAAAAAGTATTATGTGGAGATGCGGCTAGGATGATATTCTTATTTTAATACTGAGAGCGGAACACAAAGCCAGTAGCCTTATTTATTCGATTCATTCACATTTTGCATTTTCTTCTAAAAAACTGTTTCACCCCATGACCCAGCCACCGGCCAATCGGAATCCTTAGCGGCGGCGTCCACTGTGCTTGTTGGATGCCGAAAACGTCAGTTCCTCCAGCCAGTCTACTCATAACACGTTGACCATGACAACTTTGACAACATGGGAACGTGGAAGAGGGATCATCCCAGTTTGGACGGTCCAATTTGCAGTTCAGCCTCTGTGTACTGACTTGCACGCGCATATTTTCTTCTTTTCGATTCGTTGTTGTTAAGCAAGTCCTACGCTTTCGAGCAGGTTGGTCTTTGTTATGTGGTGCAACATCAGCCACCAAACTACCTGGTGCAAGTCTCGAACAAACACATCAGTGCTGCCAGTATTCGCTTTACTGCTTATACATCTGACACTTGTGTAAAGCTGTTCAAACAAAGCAAGCGCATTGCAAATGAATGCAGCATCATGAAGATCTATGAGATTGTTGTGAAGATCGTCCCATTTATTTAATCATCTCTGTCAAGCAAAGAGAATAACGAGCCAAGTTAAATGTACTATTTTAGGAGCTATATCAGATAAAAATACATCACACCAAAATAATGAAGAGCAATAGCAGATCGATCCAAAAAGCCCCCGGAGAAAGGTTTGGGACCAACCTAGTAGCAATTGTTCTTACGCTCTTCCCCCCCACTTGTTCTGCTCAACCGAAAGCTCGGGCGAACACGACTGCAAAAACGCCTCGCATTTTGTTCTTATTTTTGAATATATATATGGACTTCGGTTTCCTCTGCTTTGCAACAGTCAAAAGAGCATTCTTGACAAAAGCCACGAGAAGCGGCTTGCACGGAGAGATTTTGCATCATTTCTTAAATGAATGCATTCCAAATGAATACACAAAATGCAGCTTTTGCGATCTTCAGAGTCGTAGAGTGGCCAGAGCTCGTGCGTGGTATATTCAAAAAGCGATCCATCTTATGAGTGTGTTTGAAGATTAGCCAGCCAACTCGCTCACTCTGTCAACAACTTCAACGTCCTCTTTGATCGAAGATCCGACTCCAAAATAGAGCATAAAAGGGCCAGAACCTCTAAAAATCATTTATTGTCGCTTTGTTAGCAGTAGACTCATCGCTCTCTCTTGCAAGAGTAGACAGGTGGACGTGGAAATTGGTTCGCGGTCGCCTGCAAAGTGGGTTCGTCTACGCAGCCGCCTCCCACCTTTTTTGAGTACAGAATATGCACTTTTTTAGCTCAAAATGTTTGGAGGAAAATGAGCTTTTTGTGCAATACCAAAACAAAAATAAAAACATTACAACCAAAGTACATCATCATGAGAATAGTGTCTGTGCCTGCTCTTCGCTCAACTTGCTACTACATTACGTAGATTTGCTAAGCAGCTTTGTGAACTTGTTGTTGTTGCTGGTTTGCTTGTTTTTGTGTGTGATCTTGCTTGATTTTTGTTTGCACTGTTGCTTGTTTGTGTGAGCTTTTTTCCGAACATTAAGCAAATAGAGTGGAACGTTTGTTTTGTTTCGTGGAAGAGCCGCAACAAAGTGAATGCAGGTCGGTGTCGAATGGGTCGATTTGATTTCCCTTTTGAAAGAGTAGTAATCCTGGGGCTACCGGCCATCCACTGTCCAGTGCTCGAGAGATTGGGTTCAGAGCGCGCGCAGATGGTTTAGCGAATGTGAATTCAGGACGGACCCAAAGTCCGTCTCAAGTCCGTCCTGTGGTCAAATCGCACACACCACCAGCCAACCAACCACCACTTGTGGTTTCGTCCGCCCCCAAAAGAAATTGCTTGACACAATTGCGGCTTTCGAACTGACCCAGTGGTCAGATCGAGTGTGACAAACAAGCGAGATTTTCTTAGTGCTATGGCGCTAAATAAGATTCAATAACACACAATAACGCTCTATGGAGCAACTGAAGCAATCTTACTCGAATGAGCATGGCATTGACTTCCACTTGCCAGTCTCCCTCTGGCTGGCTATATTATGAATATGCCGTGGCTATCACACTGTGTGCAAAAGGATCTTCGTTACGGTATGCTGGTTGCAATGCCATGTGGGCAGCACAGCAAGCACATCGAATGAATGGTGGGCGTTAGGCTTTGACCATGCAGCGAACCGCACCGAAGGCAATTTTGTGCAAGCCCACAACAGTAATGCAAACTGAACTTGAGAAGAAAAGGACAAAATATAGATAAAATAGTTGGCTCTATTGGGGGGACAAACACACGATGGATCGATCTATCTAACCTGACCGACCGTCTGGACACTGAATACTGAAGTGCAGTAGCTCTTGGAAAGCAAAGACGCGCGCTCCATAAGTTAGTTGGTGCCTCCACTGGCCTTCGTGTGACAAATGGGGGTGGATGGATGGATGTTGTTTGTGATCGTGAGTGACCAAGCAGCTTTGGCCTTTAACACGTCATGCAGCGTACGTTGAAGCGTCACTGCCGTTGGTGCCACTGGCATCACTATCTGAGAAGCTCGCCTCCCACTCGTCAAAAGCAGCGTGTCGCAGGACCTGCTCGATGTTCAGGCGCTTGGACGGCTCGATGGCGAGCATGCCCACAAGCAGTTCCGTAATGGGCGTCGACAGCTTCACGCCCCAGGCTTCCAGCACAACGACCACGCCCACGCGCTTGAGCGACTCAAACGCCTTGTCTGCGGTCGACGCGATCGGCACGAGCGGCGAACCGGTCAGCAGGATAAACAGCAGGATGCCCAACGACCAAATGTCGGCGGCTTTCGCGTCGTACGCCTCGCCCGCGACGACCTCGGGCGCCATGTAGTACGCTTTCCCCACGCGCTCCGAGCGCATATGGGTCGCGCGCGCCGAGAGCCCAAAGTCACCGATCTTGCACACGCCATCGTTGAGCATCACATTCTCCAGCGAGATGTCACGGTGCGCGACCCCGCGGCCGTGAAGAAACGCGATCCCCGATCCCACCTGCACGAGGACGTTAATTGAGTCGACTGGCGAGAGCGTCGTCTTGCCGCGCTTGCGCAAGTACTCGTACAGATCGCCGTCGGCGCAGAACTCCATGACAAAGAATAGCGTCTTATCCTCGATGAAATCGTCCAGGTACTGCACGACGTGCGGGTGGCCACCCGTGCGCCGCAGCAAGTTCGCGACTGCTTTTTCCTGGCGTGGGTCGTCCAGCGTCTGCTGCTGCGGGTTCGGCGTGTTCAGCATCTGCATCGCCTGCATGATTTCGATCTGCTTGAGCACCACGTGGCGCGGCTCCGACTGCTGTTGCTGCGTCATCGCATGGGTGACGCCATCTGCTGTCTGTGTGGCCGCGTCGGCGTCCACCGAGCGCGGCGACGCGACCTCCGGCTGCTTGGTGTCCTCACACAGGTACACGGCGCCGTAGAGCGTCTCGCTCAGGTGCTGCACGAGGCGGTAGCGGCTGTGCACGAGCATATTCAAGTGGTGGTGGTGCTGCTGGTGACTCTGCGGCTCTATGTGTTCCATTTTTTGGATCCGAAGAGCTCTTTTCGATTTGTTTTCCACTTGCGCTCTTGGGCTCTGGTTGGAAAATGAAAACGTTAAGAGACCGGGCTTCTTGTTTTGTGTGGGGGACAGGGCAGGCGGGAATATTAATTTTTTCCTTAACAAAAAACAATAAAAAAAAATAATGGGAGCTACTGAGCATACAAAGTCCAAGTTATATATATCCGCGAAGACGACCGACCACAATGATTTATATTTATTTGTCTTTTTTCTTTTCGATCGAATCGAAAGCCCGTCAAAGACGTCACGGTCGGAACGTGAAATAGTATTAGCTTGTTGCAGCACGTTGGAGACTGGTTTGCATCATTTATTCGCGGCTATCGACTTTCACAAACCACAAAATATCAAGAAAAGTGTTTGTCACTTACAAATTGCTGGAGGTTATCAGATGAAGAAGTGCGCCTGGGAGAGGAAGAGACGAGGGGAGCGTCAGATCTGGGACGACAGTGGGAGCACTACAAACTCTCAAATAAAAGGAGGGGCGAAAGGCGGGAAGGAAAGAAATGCCGGAGCGAGAGGGGAGGACATAACACACTGTATGGCGCGCATGAAATGAAATAAGCTCGCAATATTTTTTTCCAGCTAGAGCACGACATGAGAGCTTTTGTTCCATTTCCGCTGCATGGTAGTCTGCATGCCCACATGTTGATGCATGTGGAAATGCATTGGGACGTGAAATGAACATGTTCGCATCATGTTGTTGAGGACAAATAGAAGGACCCTATTAGAAAATGAAGTGCATTAACATCCTCAGGCCTCATGGCATTGTTTGTAAATGTTTATTTGCAGTTTGCCCTCATGATGGAGGAGAATTTGAACATGTTTGTCCGTTGCCATACGACCAAACGAAATAGAAAGAGGAGGAGAGGGGAAATGCAAATTGAATCCTGAAGTTCATTGATACAACAACAAAGTTGGCAAACTCATCCTTCGACTTGATTTCAAGTTAAACACGTTCTTAGTGGATGAAAAGCGAGTTTAGAATTGATTTCTAAAATATGAAGTAATGAGGATAAACAGTAGAAATGTGCATTGCAAGGCGTTTACTGAGAAGCACGACTCCATAAACATGTCCAGCAGGTTGAGATCATGGTGAACAAATCCGACCTGAACTGTTACAACAGACTGAAAACGCTCTTTCAGACCTTATAAACCACTGCTATGCTTCGACAAAGTTTCTTTCTCGACTATTTTGCTTAATTAAGGTTAAAGAATGCCATGATTTTGTCGGACAGTGCATCCCAGTACTTTTCCCTACCCAATATGTTAGATTAATCTGTGCCTACCAAAAACAGGCGGCAATTTCTCTAAGATCCTCAAGGCTCACTTTACAAGAAGTTTTTCTCTCGCGTGAGAAAGCTTTTTTATTAGATAATTCATGCATTTGTGATAAATTTGCGAAAGCACTGGAGCCATCATTTTGATACTGTACCCTAGCTCGCGGCTCACTTCCACCGATGTTCACAGTATGGCGCTAGAAAGTCGATAGACATGTACAGTTTTCTAGTTGTGCAATGTTGCAGCCAGTGAAGAGAACAAAGTCGAAATTGACGCGTCAGCCTTTATTTCGATGACATCCCTCCTTCCAGTAACTCAGGCGACCTCATGGAGGGCCTCACTATTCTCGTGCATCTGACTTTGAGCAAACATTTGCAGCGTCCACTATCATACCTTTCAAGAACATGTTGATCATTTTTTTTCATTCAGTCTTTCTTGTTTTTACTTAGAGACCAGGACGCAACATTTTGGCACGCGTATACTATGCTTTCCACAAAAATGGTTCGACCATAAATCCATTATTTTAGTGTCGATCTTTATGAACCTATTTTCGCAGCACGAATAAGCACGTTCCCTACTTCAAACTAGAACAACTAAAATAACTGTAGCGAGACCTAGCCATTTGTTATAATCGCGATGCAATATCTTCATCCTTTTCTGTTCTTGTTGAGTCTTATAGGAGATGGCCACACAGCAATTTTGTTGCTAGCAATCTTCCGACAATAATAATGCGTAAGTTAGTTTTGTATCGACTCGTTTGCGAGTAAAGGATATTTACGAAAAAGAAGACGAAATAGAAGCCAATTAAATCGAAGCGCGCATCTTCCTTGCAGCGGTGTGATGCCATTTGCCCAAACAGCATATGCAGCGAAGAGAGAGTTGGGGGCAAGTGTCTCATTTGTTCCTTTGAGATTTTCAAGCACTTCAAAACAAGGGAGAACGTAATTATTACTTCTATTTCACTTAGGAAGCCTTTGTGGAGGTTTGTCAAACAATAATGAGATGCTTCATGCTCGTTCTCCTTCGTAAGAGTGTTGCCCTGAATCGGTTGATGTTGCATTTCAGATGAATGTTATATTACCAGTGTAAAAGTCGGACGCTTCTTGCGTTTGAGTTTGCGTCACTTCAACGACTCATTATTAAGCAACATCCATGCAACCTCAAGCGGATGACCGCTGTTTGTCGTTGAGCACTTTTGCAGTCTGATCAACGATAACATTCAGCGTCCACCTATCTTAGTCACACAGACGCATTTGTTTTCTTAACTGTGGCTGTAAATTTACAAATATTCACATTGCAGGTCACTTCATCTGGGTACTGACCCAGGTTACCGGTCGCAAGCGAGTCTTCTCAGCTGCGCACAAGAATGTTATTCTCACACAAGCCTCGCTCCAAGTTTTGCACGCATCTGTGGCTCTAACTCATGGTTTGTCGAAGCTAGTTAGCTAGATTATAAGAGCTAGTGAAAGTAGGTCGCACCCTGTGAACTTCGTTTATTAGAATGTTTTATGAATATTTATTATTTTACTAATTTAGGAACATCAACAAATATATCTAACTACGTGATACGTACGTACGGGTAAGTGGTCAAGCAAGCAAGGGAGAACTCAAAATGCTGAGTTCTGCTCAAGTCGCTGTGTCGAACCATTGGACTTACAAAGCGAGAGTCATTCAAATGCATATGCATGTCCATGTGCCCAAATATTGATCGGTTTATGAAAAGGCGTTGTCTGTACAGATAATTGATTTATGCGCACGTGCATGAACTTGAAAGAATGGAGCGATTTTTTGCTAAAAGAATGGGTGAGATAGGTGGGTGGAAATGGAAACGGAAGAGTTGGAACCGATGCACTCCAGTTATGCTGCACTCCTCTCAAAGCGAATGCTTTGAGCTTTCTTTGGTTTCATTTTTTACATTTATAAACTGAAATAATGAGCTTTCTTGGTTTCATTTTTTTTAAATAAAAGACTATAAACACGAGGGTCCATTCTCCGGTGCAAACATTTTCTGTGATGTTGTTGTCCTGAAAACTTGGGAATTCTTAGGTGCTGTTTTTATGTGTCCTTACACACATCTTTGGCTCCATTTGGATGAAGTTGTTCCAAAAGAAATTTGACCAAAAAGTTTTTGATGTCACCGTTGCAGACCTGATTGACCTGATTGATATCAGCTGAGGTTGGTGGATTTATTAATGACGTTTTTTCTTTTTATTGTGACCAAACGCAACCAAGGGAATCAACGCCAACAGCACGCGGCTTCTCTTTCAAACACATTTGCACCTATTATTCCTATCTCAAATTGCTGGTGTCTAATTTTGCTGGATGAAATCAGTACACTGTAACAACGTTCTTGTCTTTTGAGATGCAGACGTAGTTGCAGACAGCATGGTAGGCGGAAAAATTGTGTGTTGGACCATCATGCTTGTTGCTCAAAACGAAACAAATACACATATATATTATATCATAACACACTGAGCAGCCCATTTCAAAATTCAAGAGAGCTTCTGAAAAAAATGGAAGGTGCTCATGGCAAACAGCAAGAAATCATTCAAGAAACGAACAAGGGGCGCATTTTAAAAGTAGAAGATGTTGCAAACCGCGACACATTTTCTCCCAAAAAAGGCGTGCGAAGCGATTCAAACTGGTATCTTTGGCCACTAAAAGCACTCTTTCAACATGTGCAGCAAGCAACAGTTGTGTATCGTTTTTCGTATCATTCAAAACCATTCGGGTTTTGTATCTGCTGCGTCCACCAGAGATGGATGCGCTTCGATTCTGCCCTATTTTTCGCAAATATCATCAAGCAGCAATGCGATGTCATCTTCGATAAGCAACTCAGGCGTCCGAGTTGTTCTCACTCTTCATCTATTGCAGTTGCTCACAAATGGAGTGTGCTGCCGTGGCCACGTGCGCACTGTTGAGTCTCATTTCTTCCTTTGAATAGTGAGATGAGGATCAGGCTACCTTTTGGATAGGAAACCGTTGTAACAATGTGAAAATTTGCGCTGATATGTTGATACAGACAGTAGCCTCAAATTGGAACGGATGTCATTCAATAACTGTACACCCAATAAAATTGAACTTGAGCGGACCTTGCATAATGAGCTCTACAATGTACTGAATTTAGTCAAGTGCACATCTCCTTGGTCCGAATGATGTCCAAAAGTGATTGCAAGTCACCTAAATTTTATCGTAAGCCAGTACACTCCGTTTTCGCACTGCCCGTCCATCCCAAGTTGAACCTCTTACAAATCATCTCCTCTTTCTTCCCATGCATATCAGGTGGTCCAATTTGAAGCTAATGTCTGTACATACATATTCGACCACGCGTTTGACTTGGATGAACGCAAGCAGGTTGGTATTATGTGAGAGGGAGGGGAGGGAGGGTAGAGGCTGCTTTGAGGGGTCACAACGTCACATATTCGAGCAACATTCAAGCGACATGCAACTTGGCAACATATCTTTCTACGGATTCCCTTGAAGCTTTTTTCTGTTTGAGCTGGTTCAATAAACGTCCACCGTGGTTACTCACAAGGGGCCTTCACCTATTTCTTTTTACGGCTTCAGGCGTGTCAGCTTGAATATCGAATCGATAAACAATCCCAACCGAGCTAGCAACTTTGCCAGCCAGAACGTTGAGTGAACAGCTTTTGTAGAAGGAAAATGAAATACCAAAGGAGATTTATGGAATGAGATGGATAGACTCCGAGTGTTTGTTGAAATAATATGAAAAAGGGCAGCATGAGTAATCTAATTGTATTTTTTTGCGAGGACACTCGCTACCTTCACCACCCGCTAAAGTGTGGTGACACAATTGAACCGAATTTCCAGTCAAAAACGGGAAGGTCCCGTTTTTGAGATCAGTCCCTTATGCTTTTCTCTTAAATCAGTAAATTTGAGAATTTTCAGTCCCAAATCTACTGATTTAGTGTTTTTTTCTCTTTTGAAGAAAGACACTAAATCAGTAGATTCGATTCAAAGTCCCCAAATTCCCCAAAGAATAGGGAATTAGTGTCATTTTGGATTTTCAGTATTTATCAGTATCATTAAATTTAAAGACCATCATTCTGATTTTTCTGCGCCACACCAGTCAAAAGTTTGCATTTATAAAATTGCTAACAAGATGACCAACCAACGCAAAGATGACAAAGTGCTCGCGCTCCCATGGTGGATCGTGAGGAAGAACGCTGTCAAGCCTCTGAAACTGAAGGTCGCTCGTGCTGTCGCTTACACGGAGAAACACCAAATCCGACAGCTCCGAAGGTACAGAGATGAACAGATCCCAACGCCCATGCGATGCTCGCGCTAACTCATACAAAAAACATGGTCACCTGAATGGTGGTACAAGACACAACTTAAACGCCCATTGCAATTTTTATTGCATTTTAGCCAATGAAAATTTGCAACGTAGTTTTTCAAAATGTAACATGAAAAATGACAATTTATATTGGAAATCCTAAATATCAATAGTAATGGGGTTCAGTCCAACCCTGCTATCGCAAGAGTGAAGAGCTGAGTGGATCTGACCCTTGAGGAAGTGTAGAGCAAACGGAACTCGCATAGAGGTGTGAGCCGATGCTTGGTCTTGGGGTCTTGAGTCTCGGGCCTTTGGGGCTCGGAGACGAGGAAGCGACTTGGACGGGAGAAAAGGCGACTTGAATGGTGAAAGGTAAATTTGCAACTGATTAGAAATGCAGTCCTGGTTCCTGCTGCTACTTGAAATGCTCCCGAAGGGTTCCTAGAGATTTTACTCGTAAAACCTCGCTCCTACATATAAAACCTACGATCCTGATATATAAAACCTTGGGTACTCTGAGGTTCAACCCATAG
>JAASGV010000390.1:0-25504 GCA_023334355.1 Globisporangium abappressorium
TACTCAATCCCCCCCCCCCACACACACTTCATGCACGCCCATGCAGACAATCTATGTGGCTGGCTACTTGTATTTTCTGTACAGACCTGACTGGAACCAGCATCTTCGAACTGCTTTTAGTCGAGCGCGTAGTTCGGGTGGACAGTTAAATATCGCTCTTGCTTGCTGGCTTCGACCTGCTCGGGCGTGAGCTTCATCCGCGGCTTTCGGCGCTTGGACCCGCCGCTGAAGCTAGGATCCTTGGTCTTGTCGTCCTCGTCATCCTCTTCGTTCCTATTGACGCCCTCATCATCACCACTGTCCTTGCTCTCTTCCTCGTTCATTTCCTGATCGTCGTCTTGACCATCGCCACCCATGACGTCGTCTTCCTCCTCCAAGTCGACTATCGAGAGGATCTTGTCGCGCACGAGGCGGTCAATCACCGAGCAGATCATCTTCTTCTCGCGCGAGAGCTGCGCCTCCGACGTGATGTCCTGTGACGCCAAGTACCACGTCACCAGCTCGCCCTGCATCACGCCACCGTCGTCATCATCATCATCATCGTCGTCCTCATCACCGCCATCCGCACTTGCTTCAGTGGCATCAGGTTCGCCCTGCGAACGTGCGGCGCGACGCGCGAGCTTGGCCGACAGCGCGATCTCCTCCTTCTCGCGAATGTAGCGACTCACCGCCTTCTGGATCGTCGCGTAGCGCTCGAACGAGATCGAGATGTCGCCCTTCCCTGTTGCAACTGCGGCGGCTGAATCTGTTGACGCTTTGCTTGTCGCAGCCTTGTCGCCACCGGTCTGAATACTGCTACCGCTATCTCCCTGCAAATGGCTGCCATTCGTCTTTGCACTCTGACCGCCATCCCCATTGTCATCGTTACCATCATCGCCGTCATCGTCACCGTCGTTCGAGAGTACAGGAATAGCAAGCTCGACGTTCTGCATGTCCACGTGGATGATCGACTTGCTCAGCAGCCGGTACGCCTCCTGCACGTGCGAGACCTCCACGATCTCCGTCAGATCCAGTCGCGCGAGCGCCTCGGAGAGGCGGATCATCGACTCGAGCTGCCGCACCGTGATGCGGTATGCAATGTTCGTTTGCCCGTTGCTCACGACGTCGTTCTCGCGCAGACTCCGGTAGCACGCGACCATCATGCGCTTCGCCTCAGGGGTGATCACCGGGTTCAGCGTGCGCGCGAACTTGATGTAGCGCTTCAGATCCTCCTCCGAGTACGCGCCAGTGTGCGTCGATACCTGCAGCGCCGCAGGCATGTGGATGTTTACGATGTGCTCGGCGATCTTCTGGTCCGTGATCTCGTCGCAGTCGTCCAGGATCACGAAGAACAGGTCGAAGCGCGACATGATCGGCGCCGAGATGTTCACGTTGTACTTGAGCGTCTTGGTCTTGTCGTAGCGACCGTTGTATGGGTTCGCCGCCGCCAGGATCGACGTGCGCGCGTTCAGCGTCGCCTGGATGCCGGCCTTCGTGATCGAGATCGTCTGCTGCTCCATGGCTTCATGGATCGCCACTTGGTCCATCGGGTCCATCTTGTCGAACTCGTCGATGCAGCAGATGCCGTTGTCTGCGAGCATGAGCGCACCGGCCTCGACACAAAAATCCCCACTGTCCACGTCTCGCGTGACTGACGCCGTGAGACCTGCCGCGGAACTCACTTTGCCCGACGCGTAGATGGCGCGCGGCAGGAAACCGCAGATGTACTTGAGGAACTGCGACTTGGCGGTCGACGGGTCACCGACAATGCACACGTTGATGTCGCCGCGCAGCTTAATGCCCTCCAGCGTGGACTTGTGCACGCCGCCGAAGAGCATGAGCAGGATGCCCTTGCGGATCTCGTCGTGGCCGTAGACGCTCGGACAGATCGACTTGGCCATCTTGATGTACCTGTCGGGGTCCTGCTTCATGCGCTGGATCGCATTCAGCTCTTCCTCACTGAACTCCTGCGCTGCATCCACTCCCTCGCCGCCTTCGTCGTCGCCGTACTCGCTACGGATCGAGATGCTGTTGAAGCGCTGCTCCATAGTCTGCACCGAGCACGCCAGGAAGCACGTCTTGTACGTGAGTTCTCGCACGCCGAGCGCTTTCAAGCCGCGGACACCTTCGCCTTCCATGCCGTGCGTGCTGTTCTCGCCGCCGCCTCCACGGTTGCCACGCGTTGCGACTGCCGTTTCGCCACCAGCACGCACGAACTTCGACACGTCCGGCACGACGATCATCGTTCCCGTGAACACGACGCGGTCGCCAGCCTTCGCCTGCTCGACGTTCTCGTGGCGCAAGATGACGTCGATCGAGCGCGGCATGCTCCCCGGCGGGATCTCGTCACTGTTCTCCTGCACTTTGACGCGCTGCCAGTCGACGAACACGCTCTTCTCCGTGTTGAGCTCCCAGGTAAACGTGTTGGGGCAGAACGGGTTCTGGCACTTCACAGGCTCCGTGTATTTGAACTGCTGCTCCACGCCCGTCGTATCGCCGCCGCACTCACCGCACGTGAACGCACCAAAGAGCAGCTCAGGTCGCACTTCCGATGTGCGCGTCACGGTCCCCGAGAACGACACGAGCTCACCGATGCTACGCGTGCGCAGGTCGCGAATGCTATTGTTGTAGGTTAAGAAGCACACACGTCAGTGAGTCACATAGCACTATAAGCAGCCATCATCGAAAGTGACAGCGACAATGATGCAAGTAACACGTACTGGGAGACGTGCTGGAAGTTGTAGAAGCAGACAAAGAACTCGCGCTGAGTCTTGTTCGCGTCCTCGTTGATCGTGTACGCGGCATCCTCCATACGGATGAACTCGAACACACTCGTTCGCAAGTACGGCTCCCAGCGGTAGTACTGCGCCTGGATCGCGTGCGCCAGGTCCGGATCGAACTCGAGCACATGCGTAAAGTCCACGAAGAGCGACGATGTCTCGGTGTTACGCATCACCTCTGCCTGGTGGCTGTAGTTCACAGTGGGGCGTACTGCGTTTCCGTTTTCTTCGCTGTCGTCGTCGTCCATGGCCTCTGGCTCGTTCTGTTGCCCATACCCACACAGAAACTGCAAAAAGCGCGTCTTCACCGCCTCCGCGGTCGTGTCCACCTGCAGCGCAACCGGCGCGCCGGTCGGGTTCAGCGACGCGGCCGAGCGGTTCGCCGGGTTGCCGTTGCGTCCGCGCTTATTGCCTGCGCTGCCTGCAGCGTTCCCACCGCTGGGGACGCCTCCGCCGCCATTCACCATCATCGCGAAGATCGAAAAAGTGCGCTTGCCGTTGTGGTGTGGCCCTTCAGCTGGTGCTGCTGTCAGCAATTAAATTGCGCGCGCTGCATTTGCAAATTTGGCGCCAAAGACTTCCACACAAACGGGTCGGGTTGTAAATTTGCAAACCCACGGACCGATGCTCGTAAGTAAGTTCGATGTAGTAAGTTCGGCTTTGTAGCTCCAATTTCTGCATTAAACCATCGGATTCAAGTGCCTCACAGACCATGGTGCTTTCTCGCTGCATTGTCATGTATCCAGGTACAAGTACCTGGACAAATCGCGACGGCTCTTTAGATCTTTGTGCGCTAGCCACTGTTCATGCTCGCTTGGGATCACGAAATGGACAAAGGTCACACAACGTCCAACGATTGTGTCGTGATGCAGCCAAGCACTAAGTCCCCAGACATAGGATTCGTGCGTACTTACGTGCGTTGCAAAATCCTGAAAGGACATGCACGCTCTTGCTTTGCGCAATAATCTAACGAGCATGTAAACTTCGAAGCGGTGTTTTAGCGAATCTAAATAACAAAAACAGCATATCAACAAAAGATAGAAAGGACCAATAATTGAAGTATTATTGGATTCATTTAAGATATTTTTCTGAACATGAGTTTGAATAATCTAGATTTCCCTTTTAGCGACACAATACCCATGCTATTCATGTCAGCTGAACCGGACTATCTGAACTCTCTTGCTGTTCTTTCCACCCCAAACAAACCACCCTTTCCATCTTCCGCATTTCGCAATTCTCTGTCTTAAAAGTACAAGTAAGCGCTCGCGGGTCGGCTCTTAACGACGGCAGCGATGGCTCTTCGCGCTCGGGCTCTCGCGCTCACTCTCGCGGTGGCGGCAACCTTCGGCGGCAATGGTGCGGAGGCTGCGACGACGAAAGCCTGCACGACGCTCGTCGACAAGAGCGCGCCGCTGTACACCGCGCTCTCGCTGCTGAAAGTCGGCGGAGCAGACGACCAAGACCTCACCATCGACGAGATGCTGGCGCCTGTCGACGCTGCGTTCCCGTGGCTCTCCAAGTGCATCGGCTCGGCCGATATCCTCGCGGTGGGCATGTCGGCGCTGAGCGACCCGAGTTTAACCAAGTGCCTTGGCTTGGTCACGTCGTCGCTGAAGTCGGCATCACCGTCGTCTTCTTCCTCTGATGCTGCTGTGATGTCTGGTCAGGATCTAGGCGGGATTGCCAGTCTAGATGGCGATACAATTGGCACATCCATTTGCCCGCTGCTGAATGATACCGTCATGCCCTGTCTGGACACGATCTACACGAAGACGCTGCCTGCTCTGATTGAATCTGGAGGAAGCTGTTGCGACGACATGGAAGCTGAGATGAAGCAAGCACTTGGAGCGAAACCAGAGGACTCGCTGAAATCGTTGACGAGGCGAGTTGGAGACATGGTCTGCGCGGTGAAGACGTACAAGGACAGCAGCACGGGTGAAGCCAAGAACGCAACATGCGGTCAGGCTTGGCTTGAAACGCTAAGCGCTGGTGCATTCATGGACGATCTTTTCAAGATGTCACAGATCCCGAATAATCAAGCTTGCGCAGCCATGGCTGGAGAGACATTCACCACCTCATCAGGGGACGCGTACCAGTTTTTCAAAAACCAGACAGCGATCGACTCGTGTTTCGAACCGATGAACTTGATGCTGACTGAGATGAGCAAGATGCCACTGATCGCAGAGATGGAGATGACGGATTTGTTTGCAGACGGCAAGTGTCTGAAGGGACAAACCGTGATCGACTGGGCGAAAGAGCCGAACAGCACCGTGAAGCTGGTGACCAACGCCATCGACACCATGCTCAAGACCTCGATGCCGAATTTGGTCCCCGGTAGTTCTTCGTCGGGCTCGCATGACAGCGTTACAGCCACAGTCGATGACGGTCTCGACGAGATGGAAACGAAGCTCGCGAAGGTGTGCTTTCATTTGCCAAACTCCGTCTCAGGCTGCAAGTACAAGTCAAGCATCAAGTTTGTGTTCTTCACCAACGCGTCAAGTCAAGCGGAGTCGACTACTCCTACTCCCGCCTTGTCATCAACCGCAACTACAACCTCCTCTTCCTCACTATTGTGTGCTGTGATCGCTCTCTCAGCTTTTATCGCGTCGGCATAGGTTTAGATCAGATACTGTCGGGTCTAGATTCGTTAGCATTTCCGCATGCTTTGAACCAGAGCGAGAAGTTTGTGGGGCATTTTTACAGTAGAAGAAGAAATCGAGACAAGAGGTAAGCATGCATAATGACTTAAGTTGTTTGACTTTTCTATTGTAGTGAAAGCAAATACGTTTTACTAAACCGGAATGGATGTGAGATTACTGCTATCTGTGAGCGTGTCATTGCTGACTAACGTTGTTTTGTTGAGCACTTCCAGATGCAAGTCCTGCTGTGGCGATGGGTACGTGAAAAGCGTCCACATCGGAGAACTTGCGTCAGGTATGAAGCGGGGAAGACTCCCCACCCAGTGATTGTAGGTAATGCCCCACTGCATCGTTCGCAGCCCCGAGGCATTGTCGATTCTGTCGAATTCGACCTCAACAGAGATGTCGTCGTACTCCAGCAGCCTTTGCAGCTTCAGCTCCAACTCCCGCGGATCTCCTATAGAGCTGCTGTCCGTCTTCACGATTTCAGAGTCGCGAACCAGCTCGAGCGGGATCTGGAGACCTGGTAACGAGTCATCTTGCTGCTGCTGGTAGAGCAGTTTCTGAATCTTCTGCTCCGGACTAATTCGCCACTTTCCGACCAGGTTGGCTGCGCTTGGGACCAGCATCTGCATCGAAATCGGGCACGAGTAGTTACTGAAGCACGCGCTGGCGTTCACCAGCTTCCTCCATTCGGGCTGGTTCACATTGAGACTGGAATGGCAGGCATCAATCGCGCTACTCAGTGAGATCTGTTCGCCGATAGCCTCGCTCTGAAATGCGCCGAGGATTACGTCGCCGAGTGGCGGCAGGGAGGAGTCGTTCATCGGATAGCGCATGATGCAGTCGGTGAACGCCACGCACTTCAGATCTCGAAGACAGACCTTCAGCGCCAAGTTGTTGCATCTGACGCACGGATCGGGCGTTGTGGTTGACGGAGCAGGAGGCAAGATCGTCTGGAAACCCTGGGTCTCGAGACGCAGGCGGACCCCTGGGAACGCGACGATCACAACTTGGACAGGGATCGCGCTAGAGTTGTTGTTGATCGGCTGCACGACCTCCAGCTTCGGAAGAGGGCCAACAACGTACTTGTACCGGATGTCGATGGTGTCGTAACTACCTGCGACGGACGTTGACGCATTGTTTCCTGTCATATTGACGCTGACACTGACTCTACCGAGGTACTTTGATAATCTGCAAGTTCGCGTGATCTTTTCCGCGAGATCATCTGCCGTGGCGTTCGCGAAAATGGGCAGATAGCAGAGCACCTGATTGCCCAAGCGCATCGACACGTTCACCGCTGCGTCTCGTGAGAAGTGTGAATTGGTCGGCGAGGTTGTCAGTCGGTGTACGCCCTCCGCGCTCTCCCAAATGAGGATCTTGTTGTCACTGTCGCCTCCTCCTCCGTAGTACGAAGACGCTCGAAACGTGCACAAGCGCTGCATTTGGCATCGAACCGCGTTCGAGAGCAGCATGATCGTCTTCAGACCGACCGAGTCCGGGCTCATGCAGTTCTGGAAGTAGGGCCACAGCTCGCGGACGTCCTGCAGCGGACTGGACTGCAGCATCTGGTACGGGATCTGGTCGTGGTCGATGCCCTGAAGAAAGATGCAGGAAGCCAACGCCGCGCATTTCGGTTGGCTGGCACACCACTCGTACAGATTCTGGCAATGCGCACACGGCTGCGACGTGTCTTTTGCCTGGACCGTCGAGTTCTTGATCTCCAAAAAGAGGAACATCTCGTTCGAGTTGCGAAAGCGGCTCTGGTACGTCACTACAATGTTGCTCTTCGTCTCGTACACGGGGTCGGACTCGAAGACGAACTTCTTGTTGCTGAAGTGTCTCGCGAAATGCTTGTGATCGTAGACGTGGCTTCCACAGACGAGCGCACATCGGTGTTGATCTCGACCTTGAGCGAGGTCGAGTTGTCGTCCACATTGCGGAGGTTCAGCGCGAAGTCCAAGCGATTCGACGGACCGGAGAGCGCTCCAAACGTCCAAATCGGCGTCGACGTGTTCCTAGGGAAGATGATTGGTGCTAGCGTCATCGGCGACGGATCCGAGACCGCGAAGAACGGAGTCGATGGGAACAAGTTCCACGCCACGCGATTCACCGATTCCATGCTCTCGAGCCAAAACGTGCTGCTCACAGAGTTCTTCCAGTAAATGTACGTGCAAAACCCGCTCACCATTGTGCACGAGCTGGTGGCGTTCGCCTGGATCACGCTCGTGGACGATGGATACGTCACTGACGAAGGGAACTGCGATGATGGACTACTGCTAGCGAAAACCGTCGCGTTGTACAAGAAGCGTTGGCGCTTGCGCATCTTCGAAGTCAGCACCTCGGTTGACACACCAGGGATGACAGTCGAAGGCGCCGCAGAGGCTGGCGCGGGCGGGTTTCCTGGCGGGAACTGGTCAATCGTGATGGAGCTGAAGGCGAACGAGAACAGCGCTTCCATCATGGAAATTTCGAGGGTTGTGGACGAAGAAGAGTTCTCCGACGTGGACGCTTGCGCTTGAGCCGGCATGATGTAATCGAGAAACATCGATGCACGCGTGGTAGCGAAGAAACCGTCGTTGTTCTCAAAATCGTCGATCACGCGCGCGGGATCCCCGTAGAGCAGCAGGTTCGCCAGCGTCTCTCGAGCGTCAAGCGTCAGATTCCGGTACTGTCCACGCAGTACAAGATAGTAGCTCTGTGCGACTTGGAGCACTGTGTTTGCTAGCACTTCCGGAGGTCCCGCGCCGTAAATGTCCGCGATCGAGGGCAAGTTCAAGAACCGCGCGACTCCCTGGCGCGTCTGGTAGATCATGCTCTGCGTCAAATTCACAGGCGCCGGCATGTTGCGGAAGAAGACGTGAAGCAGCATGAAGCTTTCCGCTGATGAAGAAGACGGTGGGCCGACCAGTGCGAGCGCTGGGAATGGACCGAGCGCCTGAACATCTGCAGTCGACACGACCTCAAAGCTGACACTTGATACTGGGAAGAAAGGCACTAGACCTGTTGTTGTCTGATTGCCTGTTGCTGATACGGTGGTTGTATCTCCACCACCACTGCTGCTGCTGCTTCCAATTGCGTTTAACGAGGTGTCTGTTGGAGTCTGAAACGACGGCAGACTGCTTTGAAGAAAAGCTACGAGCGCGTCAGGCTGAAAATCTCCTGCTTGAGTGCCGTTCGCAGCTGCCGTCACCGTCGCTGCTTGTGTGCCGTTCGTGATTATGAAGAGCAGGTGGAAAGTGGATCGCGTTGCCGCCTCCAGGTCCATGGGGAACGAGGGCTCGCGGATGTCGATCACACTCACGTCGGACGCCTCAAAGTAAGTCTTCATTGCGTCTTCCAGATACGGTTCTGCAAACGTGACGCGCACGATGTCGGTTTCCGCCCATTGCATCCGAAGGTACTGCGCAGAAGTGGTCGCTGAAGTTGGTTGAGCACGTGCGGTGGTGGCGATCAAGCAGAGGCAGAGCCATCCGAGCGCCATCACGACTTGGAGCGCGGCATTATACTTGCTAGCTCTCATGCTCACGAGGTTGACTGAGCTTGAATGAGCTCGATCCAACGACAGGCAGGAGATGAGGATTCGCTGGAGCGGCAAAGCCTGAGGAGTCGCTCGCTCAGATGATCGGATCCAACAAACCTGGAAAGAAAAACGGTTCCCATGGACAACAATGGTATCTGTGAGTGAAATCCATTGATCACGCTGATGCTGGTACAAGTCGTGATTGGTCTTGTTCATTGTTAATTTACCTATTTTCTATAGCAACACGGCACTCAGGTGACATCATTAACATTCATTGGGGAGGGGGGGGGTCTTGGGGTTGGCTGGAGGCTCGGCGTGGTAGTTGATAGCTCACAGTAGCGGTCATTAGCGCTGGAAGCTCAGTTCCGGACTGCCTTCGAGCATGGGCGTCGAGAGCGAACGGAACGAGTCGTAGCTGTCCATCTCGATAGAAAACTTGTCCGCCTCGCTGTCCGAGCGATGCTCCATCAGGGCTGCATCGTGGTCATCATGGTCGTCGTCGCTGTGTGGGTCGTCCGAGTTGGATGGGCGCCAGTCCAGGAGTGCAGGCTCGGACGCGTCGCTGTGCACGGTCTGCTTGCGATTCGGGATGTCGAGCGGCACGCCGCTGCCGTTGCTGTTGAGATACTGCGGCTGCTTCTGGTGGATCGAGTTGTGGCGCAAGTACTTGGCGGCCTTCGCCTCGCCGTCGGTGACGATCGTGTCGAGCTGGTCCAGGTCCCCGCAGCTGTCGTCGCCGAGCGTCGAGCGGGTCGATTTCTTTCTCAGCGTCGCAGATTTGCGCAGCGGCACGGCAGCAGCAGCGGCGGCAGCGAACGCGCGCACCTGCTTTTTCCAATTCTTCTTCTTGTTCATGTTGGGGAAGAAGCTCGACGAGGACGCGGATGAAGACGACGACGCCGACGAGAAGGACGCACCTGCAGGGGACGACGGCACCGTCGAGAGCTGCTCGTTTGCCGCAACGTGGCGCTCGAATGGCTGGTGGTTGTGCTTTTCCAGGTCGCTGTCGAAATCGTCATTGTTGTGGTGGTGATGGTGGTGCTCTCCGTCGTGCTCGTCAGCTCGCGTGGGCTGGTCTTGCTTCACGGTGTCCGCCTTGAGCGGCTCGATGATGTCGATGTCCAGCCCTTTCGTCTCTTGACCAAAGCCCAGGATGATGAACATGAGCACGAAGCTGATGGTGCCAGAGATCCACAGCATCAGCTGGTGGCCCGAGTGGCCGTTGAGAGTCCAGCTCGTCAGCGCCGCGTAGACGCCGATGAACGAACCCAGGTGGCCGCACGCTAGAGCCCACGCGATGCCCATCGCGCGCACCATAAGCGCGTAGTGCTCGCCAGTGTAGACGCAGAGCGTAGAGAACGCGCCTGCCAGGAACACGCAAAGAAAGCCGAGCGTGACCAGCATTGAACCCCGCGACGCACCCACGGACAGGTACGCGCCGACGATAAACATCATGATAGACGAGCAAAAGAGCAGCACTGCGAGCGCCGCTTTCCGACCCATTTGCTCAACAAGCGCGGCGCTGAGCACCAGACCCGGTAGCGTCATGCAGCCTAAGAACACGTACTCAGACGCAGACGCCTTCTCGACTCGGTCGAGGCGGCGCATGAGGCACGTGATCGCGGTGCCGAACGCGCTGCAGAGCAGCAGCCACACGACCCAGAGGAACAGCGTCTTGCGCAGATAGTGCGACTGGAAGAGCACGGCGAAGCGCTTAGACGACGACACCGTGAACGACACCATCGCGGGGGACGCCGCGGCGTGCCGGTCGGTTGACGCGCGAGGGCGGCCGACGTTGCCGCTCGACGGGACGATGTAATTGTTGTTGTTGCTGCTGCGGTTGTTGTTGTTCTCGTTGGTTCCTCGTCGCGAGGTTGGCAGCGGCAGCGGCGCGAGGTCGTCGCTGTCCATCTCCTGGTCTTCTTTCAGCTGGTACGCGACTTGCGTGGGCGACCCCACGAGCGGTCGGACGTCTGTGATCCGAGACGCGCGCGACGAGTTCCGTCTTCTCTGCTGCTGCTGGACCGCTGGTGGTGCGTACAGACTCGATGGGACAGTGACGCGCGCCTGGCGGTCGATACCGTGCGCGCTCTCCATACCTTGCACCACGTGCAGCGCCTGCTCGATGCGTCCGATGCTCGCCAGGTACTTTGGAGACTCTCTTAAATAAAACACATACAGCAGCGCGAACCCGATGGACGCGATTGCGAGCACGATGAACACCCAGCGCCACGGGGTTAGCAATTTCGCGAACAGCGCCGCGAGGATCACGCCGCAGCCGCCGAGTAGCTGGGAAAGCACGAGGATCCGTCCACGCGTGCGCTTGGGCGAGAACTCGAGCGAGATCGTGATGAGCAGCGCGCTTTGACCGCCGAGTCCGATACCCGCGATCAGGCGGAACGCCAGCAGCGACGCGTAGTTCCACGCGAGAGCGAGGAGCGTCTCACCGAGCAGCCACATCGCGATCGCCGCGAGCAGCACTTTGCGTCGCCCGTAGTGGTCTGCGCACGACCCAAAGCCGATCGCGCCAAACATCTCGGCGAGGAAGAAAAAGCTCAGCGCCACGTAGCTCTGCCTGGCGCTCACGATCTCAACGTACCCCGTCGACGCCTTGCTGATCATCGTCTGGTACGCGAGCGCGAATGTGAACACGCCGACCGCTTGGAAGAGCCAGCCGAGGCCAATAAATAACACGAACATCACGTAGTACGGCGTGATCCCGACCATGCGTGCCCACCGCGTACCGCCCGGTATCCTTCGCCTCCGGATTGACACGCCCAGGTTGCCGCTCATGCGGTTCACCATTGTACCGACTGTGTTGGGCGTCGCGCCAGTCGCGGTCGTCGGCGGCTGGTGCTGCTGCTGGCGACCGAGCGGGAGCCCCGGGATCGAGTTGCTCGACATGAGGAAGAGCGAGTCAGTGTGCTGCAGCGAGCCGAGCAGGTACTGCGAGTGGTCGTCGTACACGAGCGCGTCGAGCCGCTGCCGGATGTGCGCGAGCGGCGCGTCCATGGTCATCGCCGCCGCCGCGCTTGGCGTCGCCATCACTTGTTCTTACACTTTGCTGCTTGGACCGCGCGTGCGATTACACAAATGCCGCCTGATAGAGAGAGAAGCAAAGCGACAGATATAGGCGGATAGGCAGATTGAAGGCGAGATGCTTGATGGTGCTCTTCTTCCTACCGATATCACCTGCTCCAGCGCTCCTCTTCTTCTTCTCTCAACACACGACTGTCTGTTGACTGAAATGCGCTGAAATGCCTCGGTGGAAAAAGAAGAACAATGCGATGCGTGAACTGGACACCTCGGGCTAAGCCAAACACGAGCGAGCGTGAGGGCGGGCGGAAGAAAAGAGCGAAGGTACCTGTGTAAAGAGTGGCTCACTGCGTGTGTGGCGAATGGACGGCGCAAGAGCATGGAGATGGACGCGCGCGGCCGATGACACGCTGTTTCAAGAAAAAAGAAGAAGGAATCTGTTCATGTGCAGCAAAGGACAAGACGCAGTTGCACCTCACGTTTGCGCCGCGAAAAGAGTAGTACCTGGTGGCACGAAAGCCTCTTTATAAAATTTATCATACAATTTTATTAATTTTTGATGTACATAAAACTTTTTATTAAGGATAATAATACAATAACATGATTATATGTGATACAGGAGGTGGGTGGCCAGCAAGAAAAGAGGAAGTGTGTTGATGATGGGGCGGTTCAAGAAGAGCTTTTCGAAACGGAAAGAGAGAAAGGGAGTTTAACCCCCTTATGGATATTGTCGTCGTGGATAGCTGTGTTTTGCATACGAAACGTTAAACGGACTTTGTAATTTGGAGCTTGCAATTCCCACAACCAACAAGATCGCCAAGGAGATCTCGCGTTGACTTTTCGCCCGCCACTTCCACACAATCATCTTCTAGACCATAAAAAAAGCGGTCTAGAAGAGGAAAATGAAGCCACATATAATGGAGGAATCATCCTTGGCAAAACAATTTTATCATTAACAAAATTAACATACTGGTGCACGGGAGCAGCAGCAGTCACAGAAGACTTATCTTTCCTGATTTTCGCTCGCGTTCGAGAGCGTATGTTCATCGCCAGGTTGTCGTGCGTTCAGGTGAGAAGCCAATGGCTTGGTGGTGTGAACAACGATCTTTATAGGATTGAATCGGATCAAGGTGCTTGTCTGAACGAAAACAGTAAAAAACGATACGATTGAACCCTTGTTAGCATTCTTCGAAGCTATCAATTTGATCTAAATGCTGGTTGCACTAATGCTGCTGAAGACGGGCGGCCAAAACCAATCGAAAATGTGGAAATGAGTGCTTTTGGGTTGGGCACCTGCATCTGATAGTTGCAACACAATTCGTGAAAATTTGGGGATGTGATGATTGATTTCAGTCACCGAGTAATAATTTGACTGCATCGAAGAGACTAAGGCAGCGCAGTTTGTGACTGGCAAGTGCATTTGCTTCGAGCGGTAGAAGACTCTGGTACAACAGCTCAGTACTCGCTTGCTCCCGAATGCCAAGGATTAGATCACATTGCTGTGTGTGGAGCGAAGGCAAACGTGTTTTTACGTGTCGGTGTCGCTGATAGGAAACGCAATCGTGTGTATTTACGGTCACAATTCATGCACAATTTTGCTTTCTCTTGCTTTCAATGCCTCAGATAAGACAATTTACACTCGGCACTATTATCCTAAGTTTTGTGTTGATGTGAATGATCGCTCTTGCGGTTAGGTCAATTCTAAATGATAAATTAAGGCTATCCCTATGGAGAGGCTCAACCAAAACCTGTGCTTGTGGCGAAACCAAAATGCACTTCATAAACACTGAAAAAGAGCTTCTGAACGACACGCGAGACGATCGACCGACGATGAACGAGATGTTAACCAAATATTGAGGCGAAGTATGCTCTTCGAATCCATTCATCTACTCGTCACCATGCCCGCGTGTACAGTATGCGTGTGCATGGCAAAGTGAAGGTTGTAGGCGTAAAAGCTGTTCTCCAGCCAAGTTGATTTACCTAGAAATATGTACTAAACCAAGACGCTCAAAGCAAGGCTGGTAAGCACAGTCGGTCATGTAGATCATGTCCAAACTGGTAATCTGGATGCTGGTAATCTGGATGCTGGTAATCTAGCAAAAAAACTATAGAGAATACACACGAGAGCACTCAGTTGTGGGTTCCAGACGGTCTCTGTTGTAAACTCTTTCCATCAAAAATCGGATCAGTTGATGCAGGTCGGAAGGGGAAAAAATCCAACAAAATCATATGTTTTAGCCACGAATTGGTGGGAAATGGGGACCGAATTAATCTATTTTGATTTATCGTCGATACAAATTACACGTTTTCAAAGTGGGTGCATCGTCTGACGTGACAAAAACAGCTGGGCTTGAAGTGGTGCACACTGAGGTTACTCACAACCAGCCCATTCCACAATAAACACCTGCAGAGTTGGGATTTGGATGAGAGCATTTTTCACCTTCAAAACCAACATGGAAAGCCACCGCTACCTCGCCGACGGGGGCATGCGTTCCTGAATTTGGCCAATTCAGCTCTGATGGATCGAGTGCACACTGCAATTCAACCAAATCTATATGTGCCAAATAAAACTCCACATCATCATCCTGCTGATTACAACCAACCCCGAGCAGCGCACCTAGAACGAAGAATAGATATCCCCACTCTGTAGAGGACGTATATGATAGTGACGGCTGCGGAGTAAAAGCCTGTGGGCAATTATGGATGTTGTCCGAGTTCATCGTATCCATTTTGTATGTGCACCATCCGTTAGGAACGACATGCACATGTATTGTATACCACACATTCATTTCCTATCTGACGCTTGATAACGCTGGCCTTGCCGATCGCCGGGCATCATCAGCATTCATAGTGCCAGGGCACTCACTTCAAGGTGACGAGTGCATCATGCTCGTCTTTGTGTCTGGACTTGGGGTTGACATGGACGCAGGACATTCAGTCGACTATTGAGAGGACCTGAAAGGCAGCAGCAGCGCCGACCTGTTCGATCCTGATCCTTGAGACGCGAGGAGCTCCGTTGAGAGAAAAGAGTGAAGAATGGATGGATGACTGAATGGATAGACGATCGCGATCAAAATTGCTCTCCAGCTTCGGCACTTGATGTTCGACAGCATGTATCCATACGAAAGCTGCTTCCTTTTGTAAGAGTGGCAGCAAACGAACAATACACTCCGTATGGTCGTCCCAGCGAGACGGAGAATGCAGGAAGTATCCTTTCCAGCGCGTCGCGATGCGTTTCGAGCGGCGCTGACGGAGCACCTGGCGGATGCATAAGCTTGCTCGTGCGTGTGCTACTACCTCCTGCGGTTCTCCAGTCCTGTGAGAATCACGCTCTTAGTCAATGCGACCGGTCACGTGAGGATGCGGACCGCAATCAAGTAGTCTGAACCTGTGACCTCTATCAACCACGTAAAGTTACTGTTGATTTGGTGAGGAATCGAGTGAACACAAACCTGCAGGAGTTTCATTGCTTGTTATGGCAACAGTGGTGGTGGAGACACAGCCTCAACAGTAGTCAGCCGCATAACAACAGTTCAGATGTCCTTCTTCCCAGCAGTAACTGTACCAGCTTTGAGATCGTGTCGACAGCAAATGCTCAAGCGCTCGGTCCATTATCGGCCGGTCCCCCGTACTCACCAGCAGAAACCTTCATGGTGCTCCACGTCTTCTTTCGCAGCATGTGAATCTGACGCTGGTGGTGATCTTACCAGCAGCGCCAGGATATCAAACAGCGTTTGGAGATGCCAGCGATCAAAGTGCTAAGATTCAACAACATCAATAAACGCTACTAATGAATCAAAAACAGAATAGTCATTTGCAAAATTAATACAGTGGAGCTATATTTAATTTGCCTTTTTCGAACTATGATAATTATTTTCTAGGTTTCCCTTTGGCATCACAAAATACAGCCGAACCCGTCCTTTCCACTTTGAAACTTACAAGCCTGTGCGTATGCTTTCCATGAAGACGGCATTCCGCATTTCTCTCCATCTCTCACAGGTTGACTCCTCATGACGGCGATGGCCCGCGGTCGGTCTCTCACGCAAAAGAAAAGCTGTATGTAGCCCAAGGCTTCATGCGAAGTGGTCGGTGAGGTTGTCAGTCGGTGTCAACCTTCCACGCACTCCCAAATGAGAGTCTTGTTGTCACTGACGCTTCCTCCTCCGTAGTACGAAGACGTTCGAAATGTGCACAAGCGCTGCATTTGGATCGGACCGCGTTCGAGAGCAGCATGATCCATGATCGCTTCAGATCAGTGGTTGCGGACTCATGCAGTTCTGGAAGTGGGGCCGCAGCTCGCGAACATCCTGCAACGAACTGGACTGCGGCCATGGAGAAAGACACACGAAGCCAACGCGGCGCGTTTCAGTTTGGCATGTAGGCACACTGCACGTACAAATTTTGGCATTGCGCACACGACTGCGACGTGAGTTGGTCTCGTCGACATTGCGGAGGTTCAGCGCAAAATCCAAGCGATTCGACGGGCCGAGAGCGCTCGAAAAGGTCCAAATTGACGTCAACATGTTCCAAGGAGAGATGGTCGATGCGAGTGTCATCGGCGGCGGATCTGGGTCCGCGAGGAACGACGTCGAGGGGAACAAATCCCCAACCCACGCGATTTACCGATTGTATGCTCTCCAACCAAAACTTCCATCAGTCTTCTACCCGAGGGTTCTCCAGAAATGAAAGTGCAACATTGTATTGCATGCAAATATGGTCCACGAAAATCGAAAAATAAGCTCATTCTATTGTTTGTAGATATGTGACATCACATAAATTAACATCCGCCAGTTGCTTCACGCTTTCAAGATGCTTACACCGCCGAGTCCTTGTCGATCTTGAAGATCCAGGATGCGAATGAGTTGGCCGACGACGACGCCTTGCGCAGCAGAGATGGCTTGCGCTCCATCACGGCATACGTCCGGCTATGAGGGGGCGGCGGCACCGCATCTGAAGATCTGACGCTCACGCGGTCCACGTGCTCCGACGCGTAGGCGTCCTTTTCTTCTTCTTCGTCGTCTTCATCGTCAACTTCCGTGATGTGAATCTTCGTGTCCATGTTGTCGCTCATGACCGTTACGACGTCCTCGTCGCGTGGCGCCATAGTCTTCTGGCGTGTGAGCAGCTGAACGAACTTGGAGTCTCTGCGCTTTAGGGTCCTGTGTGACGGTGGTAGAGGGGCGGGAGCTCCAGTCGCGCTGGTGTCGACTGGAGCAGCAGCATCTGCCATTGGAACAGCCGAAGGAGTGCTGCTTGGCACATAGTGCACTTCGCCTCGCTCGTTGCGCTCAGGCTCGACCGACTCGATGAAGTAGTTGTTGAGCACTCGGAACGCCTTCTTGCGGCGCTGCTTCTCCAGCTCGCGGCGCTCCAGACGCTGCCGCGGACTGTCGTACACCCACATGGTCTCGCCGATGCTCCCGCTGCTGCTGCTACCGCTACCGCCCGAGCTTGTCATCGGCGCCGTGGTGCCGCCGTCAGGCGTCCGCTCATCTCCATCTTCAATGTCCGACACATCGGAAACAAAGGACGCCCGGTTCATGTCTGCAGACAAGCCTTGCTGTTCACGGCGCAGTGCTCTTCGCTGTCTTCGCTCTTCACGGCGCTGGTCGCGATCTGCCTGGTGACGGCGCCGCCTCGTCAGCGAGCTCTGGATCGAGTGGAAGACATCGACGATCGTCGAGTCGTAGTGCTTCTCAAATTTGTCGAGCTTGATCTTGCTGTTGAGTGCCAAGATCTTCTTCTCGCGCAACGAGCAGCCGCCGATGAGCTCAAGATCCTCGTTGCTTCCAGGCGTCGAGCCACCGTCTTCTTCCTCCGTGTTGCTGTCGTGATGATGATGATGGTGGTGGTGGTGAAGCTTGCGATTCTTGTGCTTTGCTCCTCCACCTTGCTGATCGTCCAGAGCCGCGTCGACTGCTGCTGAAGCAGCAGCTGCGTTATTATTCGCATCCCCGCGGAAGCTCAGGAACGATGTAGCATTCATGAAACTCTCTCGTACACGCTCGCGTCGCATCTGGTCCATGCGCTTCTTCTCTCGGTACGCGATCAGCTTCTCCACTTTCTCCATGTGCGCCTCCGCACGGTCGACCAGGATCTGCCACCGCTCGCGGAGCTGCTCGGGCGTGTACTGGTCAAACTGCGACGAGTACCCTTCCTGTTTACCCAGGAGCCCGTCGAGTACCATGATGAGCTCCCACTTGGGACCGACGCGCTCGACCGAGATCACGAGCAGCTCGTCGTTGAAGCAGTCGCAGTGCACGAGGCGTTCGGTGCAGTACGGACAGAGATCTTTCCAGCCCCACGTCTTGATCACAAGGTACCAGATGTAGTCCTGCACGAGCCCGAGAATCGACAGCCGCGTGAATGCCGCCAGGATACCAAAGTACATGAACTGCTTGAGAAATTCGCAGCTTCGGTAGAGCCAGATGTAGAACATCGGCAGCTGCGTGAAGGAGATCAGCACAGCGACGAGCACCTGCAAGAAGAACGCGAACCGGAACGAGAAACCCTCCGTGTCGCCGCCCATGGCCTTGACGCGAAAGTACTTGCGCCGCTGGCGGAAGATGAGCTTGAAGATCTCCTTGAAGATCGCCTTGCCGAGCGACGGCAGGATCATGATGAGCACGTAGTAGATCAACACACTCGCAAACACCGACATGCTCGAACCGATCGCGTCGCGCAGCATCACGAGCACAAAGAGCACGTAGAACGTCAGGTAGAGCGAGCAGAAGACGATGATCGCGCGCTCGCCACGTGACAGCCGCTCGTTGCGGTATGGACAGAAGATCCACGTGAAATAGTTCTCGTGACGCCACCACGTGTAAAATGGCTCAAAGGGCTTGCGCATCTTCTTCCAGCAGCATGGACCGAGCAGTCGCGTCTTGGGCACTTTGCGGTCCCATGGCATGGGCTGCCAATAGTCCACTTCGTTCTCCGGCACCTCGAACTCGCTCTTGTACTTGCGCTCGAGGTTGGCACGGAAGTTCTCACAGCGGTAGAGCATTTGGAACACGCGCAGCCCAAAGAGAGCCAGCACCACGTATGGCAAGAAGATGATCAGGTACCACCCACCCTGCCAACCCGAGTCGCTGCACGTGTTCGGCTTCGGGTTCACGTACAGGCGGCGGATCGCCAGGCTGATGGTGCTCGTGTTGGTTGTCGCCACTTGCTTCTTGAGTTTGTACACTTTGCGGCCGTCGTTGATGGGTGTTGGGAGCTGGCGTGTCTGGCAGTAGTCGGCCCCCGGGTTCCACGGCAGCACGCACGGCTGCACGACAAAGTACACCTCTTCGTGCTCGACGTTCTCGATTGTCGTGAGCGGCAGACTCGCATACGTCGTGCGCAGCGTCGAGCCCTCGGGGATGTAGTTGAACGGCTCGCCCTCGACGTACGATTCAAAGTCGTCTTCGTAGAGCAGCATCACCTGGAAGTAGCTTTCATTGCCCGGCGTAGGCTGCGCGTCCGTCGGTGTAAACGACGACTGGATGTCATACGTGAGCCCGAACGTCACTTCGTCGCGCAAGTACAGGTACGTGTAATCATTCGTGACGACCACGTTGTCCTTCACGAACGCGTCGAGGTGTAGCACTTCGTTGAGCGACAGAGACGCGAGGAAAAACGCCATGATGATGGTCACGATCATGCCGATCGAGAGCCACGCCCAGAACTGCAGACAACCGCGTCGCTTGCTGTGGCGCGTGCCCAACATGTTGGTCCACGGGTGCGTGTGCTCCTTGACGACCGGCCGTCGCGAATTGGCGAACGGCGCTCTCCTCTCCTCGAGGTCCTCCATTTCAGGGTTGCTCTCCTCTTCATCCACGCCGTGGATATCGATCTGCGGCTCGTGGCCGATCGAGCGCGAGTACGCCAGATACGCCTCGAGCAGCTCCGTGTTGAGCTTCATCTCCTTTTCCGAGAAGCTGCGCTTGGAGCTCAGCGGCCGCGTGAGTTCCCGCGTCGACTTGCGCGTGAACGTGCTCATGCTCACGGGTCGGTGCGCGTCCGCCAGGCGCGCAATCTGCTTGAACTTCTCCTGGTTCTCCTTCCGCCGCCGGCGCTTCACAGCGGCTTCTTCCGCGGTCAGCACGCGCTCACTGTCTTCCGAGAGCAGCATTTGTCGTATAGCGGACGCGTCGCTGGCGGCTCTACTGCTGTTGCGCTTCTTGCTAAGAGTGCTGCCACGAACATCGCCACCGTCGTAGTCATCGCCGTCATCACCGTCGTCGTCGTCGCTGGTGTGGCTGTAGTAGTTATGGAAACTCGCGTCGGCGTCCACGTTCTCCGGGTCCGTGTCAAAGTAGATGTCGGTCGCCTGCGAGCTCGGTCCAAAGAACGCGTGCGAGATCGCGCGCTGCTGCCGCTGCCGCTCGGAACACTCGTAGCTGTTCACGCTCATGTTGCTGACCACGCTGGACGACGACAGCGGCACTTGCTGCATGTTGCTGTCATCATCAGCAGCAGCACCGATGCGGTGCACCTCATACTGGTTGCGATGGCGGTCGTCGTCTGGCGCCGAGTGCTGTTGTCGCACAGCGGAGTGCGCGCCAGCGGGTGGAGGCGACGGTCGCACGACCTCGCTCGTCGCGCGTTGCGAGCGCCGCATGCAGGTCTGGTGAGTGGTGGAGATAAATAGAGAGCGAGAGCGAGGGTGGCGCGCTTGTTTGGGGGGTGAGCTGTCTGCTTGCTTCTGTTCTATCTGCGGCCGCCTGTTCCCGCGAGGAGGAAGAAGTCGAAATGCGCTGCTGCACCGCCACCATCTCTCTTAAATGGCGTCCTCCTTTTCTTCGTGCTGTCGTTGGTTATGCTTGAGTCAGACCAAACGAAGGGTTCTTTTTCTGAACAAGCGTAAACCTAATTTCCAAATCGGTGTCTCTCTAACCCGCCTTTTCAGCCAATCATACGAATAAAAGTAATTTAGAGCAAATATTGTACCAATCAAAAGGATGATTAGAGAAAGCGAGATTTTTGTTGAGATAGTGATGATTCCCTACGTTGTTTACGCGGAGTGTTGACGGTTCGCAGGACGGAAGAAACGCCTCTTGGGGAGACACCGCAAGCAATGCATGAACATCGCCGCCTGCATTACGCCAAATGGGCAGACTGCTCTTCTCTCTTTATTGAGATATTGAGTAGTTGGTGATAGGTGTGATTCATTCGACATCAATGGAATGGAGGGAGCTTGGCAGTTCCTGAGTTTCATTCGAGAACTTGGTGGATGGGAAAGGAGGAAAAATAGAAATACCTCACTGTTACAGAGAAAAAAAGCGAGTTTAGGATGCAACAACTAGGGAAATGGCTGCGATATGAGCTTTATGTGCCAGGACGCTCTCAAACTACATGTATTGTGAAGCAAAATGAATGGCACGCGGCGGAGGGTGAGAAGGAGCCACGTAATGTCATGAGCATGGAGCGAACCAGTTGACGTACTGCTGAGCAGCTCGAGGAGAACAAAGGACATCTTGGCGAGGTTAAGCGAGATGCGCGTGGACAATTGGCTACGACTGAAGTCGCTCACTGGATGCTACTGCACGTAATAAAATTACTATAGTACTGTAAATTTAATTCGTGCGAATTTTGAACATATGGTGAAGTACCTAACGGTACGTTACCTACAGTACATAGACGAACAAATCCCAACGCCCGTGCGATGCTCGCGCGATCTCATACAAAAACATGGTCACTTGAATGATGGTATCGTATTTCCTATGTAGAGCACTACACTATCTTAAGACATACACCTCGGTATTGGCCAATCATATGCCTGGATTTCAAATCCGCGAGATCCTATGTTAAGAAATACACGTGTAAAATACACTGTTCAAATGTAATTTACCAGCGACGTCAGAGCCAGCCGTTGATTCAAGAAGCCGCGGCTTGGCGGGTGCGGTCGCCACGCCCCACAGTACAGACTAAATGCGGAGACGGTGGACAAGAAGCTGGCGGTGCTAGCCCTGCTCGACTCTACCAGCAACATGCGCGCAACAATCCTGCACTTCTACCCGACCATCTCACCCGCGGTGTACAAGTCCAAACGCACTCAGATTTACAGCTGGAAGAGGGCGGAGCAGAAGCTGTAAGAAGCAGCGCGAGCACACAGGGGAGGCCAGCACAAGCTTCGTGAAAAATTATAGGGACAGTGCTTACTCATGAGCAGAAAGACGAGCTTGTTAGGTTTGTAAATGAGTTGCGAGAGGAGGGTGTGCCAGCCTCGTCTTTGATGCTGGCGATGAAAGCGCGAGAAATCGCAGCGGATGCGGGGATTGAGTCGTTTGGTGCTTCCGGTTCCTGGGTGGATGGATTCAAGTCTCGTCAAAAGATGAGCGTCCGAGCTCCGACGCGACAAGGACAGATCAACCCAGCCGATTTATACTCAATTGCAACTGAGTTTGCTACGCTAGTTCAAGACATCACCGAGCAGCTCGGCATTCAGCGAGTCTACAACGCAGATTAGATAGGTCTAATGTGCTTTATTTGTTTGCTGAATGTTGAGATAGAGTAATATTTTTTAACATGCTTGCTTTGTTGTAGCTGTCTTTTTGAGTATATACCGAAGAAAAGTCTGAGCAAAAAAGGCGAGAAGACAGTCTGGGTGAAGTGTGGCGGCGTGTCGAAGAACCGCGCGACGGTGATGCTACTTGGCGACTCAAGCGGCAAGCACTATTCGCCTTTCGTCATCTTCAAGACGCCGCCATCAAAAGACCCGGCAATCCATGCAGTAAACACGAAAATGCGGTGCGGATTCGGAAAGAAGGTTTGGAGCGAAGTCGAAGTTCATCGTGAGGAGTACGAAATGGAGATTCATGGTAATTTGAAAGGTATGAATGAATGTGTGGGTATTTCTCGTGATGTTTGAGTCTGTGAATGTTTTAACAACTGCTCACTGATGCTGCTGTCTGTTTCAGGATGGTGGAATGGCGGACTCTGTCGAGTTTCTGAACTTTCATTTTGCTGACCGACCATCTCCCCAAGAGGCAGTTCTTCTACTATGGGACGACTTCAGCGGTCACTAGACCGCTGAAGTACGCCAGTGTTCTGAGTTGATGAAGGTCGTGCTGCTCAAAATTCCGCCGTACGCTACTTCGGTAAGGCAACCAGCAGACGTCGCGTGGAACTTCCCATTCAAGATGAATCTGCGACGCTGCTGGCTGAAGAATCTGCGTGCGCAAGTCATTGAGCACCGGAGTGAGGCGGGTTCGTTTCGATTGATCCCGCCGAAGCGCTCGACAATCTCTCTGTGGGTCTCAGACGCTTGGGTCAACTAAGTGTTGAAACAATTGCAAATGGATACAGAAAGTGTGGTCTTCTTCCCTCGGAAGAGTGCGTGGCTGCATCTTCGTTGATTTCGGCTCTGGAGAGCCTTCATGTAATCGGCGGGAACGAGATCAATCCCGATGACGAGTACGATTTTGTAGCAGACGTAATGGAAGCCAGAGTTTAAGTTTTGCACTTGAGATTCAATTGTTGCTTCTTGTTCTTGCTGGCACAGTACGGTGGAGCCGTCACTGAGACATTTTCCGAATCAGTGACTGAGAGGCTGAGAAACGACTACAGTGTTGGTATTTGTGGTCCAAATAGCTTTCTGTCGTATTTTTTTTAGAGATTACCTGTAACATTTGATACTTTGTGGCACATGCGTTTTTGTAGTTACCCAAACCACAGTTTCCTTTGGTGTGCAACTCTACATAGGAAATACGGTAAGATCGCGCGAGCATCGCATGGGCGTTGGAAGCTGTTCGTCTCTATATTGTAGGTAGCGTGCCGTTAGGTACATTCAGATTTTGCGTACTTAGTAAATAGATCAATTATAGCCAATCAGAGAGGACCTGCTCGTGCTTACGAATCCAAAAGTTAGGATTTATCGGTATAAATCGGAATTAGCCGGAGCGCGGTTTTAACAACAGTAACTACTAGAAACAGCGCGCTTCCAATTCATATAGCAACTCCGAGCCAACGAAAGTTGGGTGGTTATTGCGCTTTGACAAAACTGGGGGCGCGCTTTTTACAACAGCAACTCTACCGGAAACAGCGCGCTTTCTCCAAGCTTCGATGAAGAAGAATCTGTCACTCTTTCGTTCAAGCAGAATCCGTCATTCCTCAACTTCACCGACAGAGAAAGAGAGAGATCAATATCATGCAGGGAACCATATCGCCACGACCAAGCACGCCGCCACCGCCACCGCGTGAAGCGCCCCAGCACCAGGGGCAGCCGCGTAAGAAGATCACAAACGTGGTGGTGGTGATGACGGACCTGCTCACCACCTACCCCGGCCCAAAACGCTTCTCAATCAGCAAGGCAGCAAGGGCGTTCAAGGGTGAACAGGAAGGCTCTCTCCTCCCGACTGAACAATCTTCGTCGTGAGCGGGATGGAGCCCCTGGTCTACGAGGACCAGACCGTGAACCAGAACCGAGCTCAGCCTCTGATTCCGAGTCGTCCTCCTCCCACAGAGACCCGCTTGAGCAAGAGGCTCCTGCTTCCCAGAGCTCTATGGAGCTAGAGGTTGCTTCCCACTACTCCGAATACCAATACTCGGATACGAGTACGAGCATGAGCGACGATGACGCTCACTGGCCCTCCTTCTCTCCCGAATCGCCACCAGTTACCCCCGTTTCGTCACCACCACCTGAATCTCCGCAACTACCCTCGTTTCTGCCGGCACTTTCGGCAGGGTGGTCGATCGAGCAAGATCCAAGGACGTCTTGTATTCAACACCCAGTTACCACACACCCTGTGTCCCCAACTGCCCCTCCATTGCTGGCTCTCCAAATGGCTCCACCCTGCACTCCCGCTTCCGTGTCATCGTTGCCGACACCTGTGTCGCCACCGGTAACGCTGTTTTCAGCATTTGGTGGGTTTTCGTTCGAGCCGGACTCGTACGTAGAGACCTTGTTCTTCCCGGACGAGGGGCTTCCTTGCGAGGCTTACCACGGAGGCGGAGGCTGCTCTGTGTACAGCGCCGAAAAATTCATAACCAGCCGTCTTCGTTAGCGTTGCTCTTGGGTTACATAGCTGGAGCGTCGACGTCAATCGGATGTGTGCGTACTCGATCACACACAAGCAGGTAAGCACAAATGCATAGTCTTGATGCCCTATTCAGTTTTGGTGGTGATGCTAACGGACCATAAAATTGTTTTCTGCTATTATGTTCTATCTCAGATTGCCCAAGCGATTTTAGATGCGCACGAGCGTGGTGTTAAAGTTAGAATCATAACGGACACAGATATGTCCCTGAGAAACCAATCCATGATCAGCATGTTGGAGGAGAAAATAGCAGTCAAAAGATTGCAAAGTTCGTGCATCACAAGGTAAGATCCCTCACTATGTGTGTCGTTGCCACTTCTTCTGCTCGATCATATTTCTAATCATTTGGTGTGGTCAGTTTATGATAATTGACAAATGGCACCTGCTCAATGGTGCAATCATGACTACCGCTCAAATGTAATATCTTTATTATTTGATCGCGATATTTTGAAAAACTGTTTATTTTGATCATCCACTTTTGGCGCGCAAATCACAGTCAAAACGCAAAGAGAAGAGCGCCAAACA
>JAASGV010000391.1:0-25502 GCA_023334355.1 Globisporangium abappressorium
AACTCAAATCAACCAAGTCCGAGCCAAACTACCTTGGGCTTGGAGATTACGTCAAAACGTTACCGGTTACGTTCGACGTAATCTCCAAACGCGAGCCAAAAACCCTGGGGTTGGTTGATTTGAGTTTTTTGCCGTTCTGGACTGGAGTTTTTTTATTCTGGACTGGATTTTTTTCGAATGGTCGAGGTGATTCATAAACCTTTCAAACATTATATAGAGGTTTTAGCAAGTCAACAACCGACTTCGACGGGATATGCTAAACATCAGAATTGAAAAATATTTATTAATCCGTTTTTGAGAAGTGTGAAAACTATTTCTGCGCCCATTCGTTTTTGATAGGAGCCTGTCGGTTTTAAGAGGGATGATCACTTTGTGTTGACTCGACTGGTCTGAAGATGAAAATTGAATGGGAACTTCAACCGGCCAGTTGCTTTTCGGGATTCGGATGCCGACCATAATCAAAACTTCCCGGAGCAGCTCTCAATAATCGCAGGCAGCTACAGCTACAGCTACAGCAAGCAAGATGGCGCCACGCACCGCAGCAGCAGAGGAAGTCGTCGTGCGCCGCTACGTGCAGGGCGAACATATTTACGTGGCGGAGATGCGCCGCCCGCGCGTCAAGAACGCGTTCAACGACGCCATGTACGAGCAGCTCATCCAGGCGATCGACGAGTTCGAGGCGAACGACAACCTGCACGCGCTCGTGATCACGGGCCACGGCGACTTCTTCACGAGCGGCGCCGACCTGGAGCACGCGTTCAAGGGGATGGACCCGACGGACGACCACGTCGTGCTGCCGTCCCAGGCCTGGCCCAAGAAGTTCATGCACAAGATGCTCGAGTGCAAGAAAGTGATCGCCGCCGCGGTCAACGGCCGCGCGATCGGCATCGGCGTCACGCTGCTGCTGCACTGCGACTTTGTGTTCGCGGTCGAGAGCGCGACGTTCTGGACGCCGTTCATGCGCATTGGCATTGTGCCTGAGTTTGCGTCGTCCTACACGTTCCCGAACGTGCTGGTACGTTGATTGGAATCGTTAGAGCTCATGCTTTGATTTGCCTTGTGTGCATTGTGCTAGTTTGCTGACTTATTGTCGTGCTTTCGTTCTATCGCTATCAACAGGGCCCGTTGGTCGCGAACGACTTGCTCATGCGCTCCAAGACGATCGACATTCAGCGCGCGGTCGCGTGCGGACTCGTAAGCCAAGTGTTCCCGACCGCCAATTTTTTGGAGCAGGTGTTCGAGGAGCTCGAGCCGCTCGTGTCGGACCCGATCGCGAAGAAGGCGCTGCCGACGTACAAGAGCCTCGGCCGCCGCGTGCGCGATCCGCTCGTGCGTGAAGCGCTTGTGGCCGAGTACGTGGAGCTGGACCGCCGTTTCCTCTCGGGCGAGACCCACGAAGCCGCGTCGCAGATCATTGGGCTGATCCGGGCCGCCAAGAACAGTAGCAAGCTGTAAACGGATGGTTGGCTTCCTTCTGAGGTCCACTCATCGCTCGTTTCATTTTTGCTATCCTGTTTTGCGTGTTCAAGGAAAGTAAGTGGCCGTGTAAGTGTTGGGAACTGGTCCTCAGCACGATTGATTGAATACAAACGGGCAACTTGTATACATGTTTTACATGCCTGATGTGTTCCTAGCCAATTTCCAAAGTACGATATGCGCGCTGATTCTTCTTCTCTTCCTCTCGCTTCTACAACCAATGGATTATTTTGCGGGTCACTCACCGACTTGGTTGTTCGCGAGCTGCTGTATCGCCGTTCAGGACTCAAAGTTCTTGAAGTATCAATATGTTTCGCTTTGATAGAGAGCACTGAGATAACATTTCCGAAAAATGTGGCTCGAATGTTGACTGCGGACCATCAGAATCGAAGGATGACAGGCTGACTGGGTGGCTGACTGATCAATCCTCTCTCTCTCTCTCTCTCTATCAGGTGGTGCTCAGAAAGATAGCCCACTTAGCGGACGGAGTCGCTGGCGAAGGAACAAAATGCTGCGAAAGAGGAAATGGACAGGATTGTGAGCGTATTCAACTACAGCCTGCAGTGGAATCAAACTCACAACAACTCTACGTACCGGGGGGATCGTAGAAGCGCCAGGAACGGAGTTTGGCGACACCAGAAACTGGTCCCAGGCTCTTCGGACACTGATGAGCATCTCCATATCGATCGTCTCTGGATCCACGAGCTCCCGCTTTGCGTTGGCTTTTGCAAGCACTTGTTGTGCCTCAAAGACGCGCTTTTCGGCTTTGTGGCGCGACGCAAGAGGTTCGGGACATTGTGTGAGCTCGATTTTCGAATTTGTTGCGCGTTGTGGAGGTCGGGGTTTGGGCTCGAGACACTTGAGCGCCATCGCTCGTAAGTTGGCGATTTCCTGACGCTCGTCGTCACTCATGTCCCCTAAAATGGTAGTTCAGACCAATGGAAAAATAAAAACACGAGAGTTAGTCAAGAATGCTTCAGCTACTTAGAGAGCTAAGGCGATACGTGGCAGCTCGTACACTTTCTGCGCTCCTTGATATCGATCAAGAGGAGCAGTTTCCTGGCGTTCACTCGATTTGCACTCGCATCCGGCTTTTGTGCTCCGCGTTGGTCGGTTGCATCGTTCGCCACGAGGTGATTGTCTCTCTCTTCACGTTCGCTTTGGCATGCTTCTCCGCGGTCGTTGCGACCTTCTTCTCGTTCACCAACACTAAAAGATTGGACAACAAGCACAAATTGTGAGCTGCTATGATAAACCCACCCAGAGTAATTACAACTCCGTCAAGACTTCGAACGTACGCTTTTGTGGTCTGCAAGGCCTGAAGAATCGTCGTTTCCACGCGACGCCGCTTCTTTGCCTTCTTCCTGTACGCCTAGAGTTGATAGATGAACGCCACGCAGCCAGACAATTAGCAACTCCATCGCCAAACAAGTGACAGCTGAATTCACACAGCCTCGCAATACCTGTTTCTTCTGCACTTGCTTGGCAAAGCGCGTGATCTGCGCCAACTCCTCTGCCGATGCGCAGAAGAGCGTTTGCGGGTTCATCGCCTCCAGTTTGGCTTTCAGCGCTTCGCAGGTCGTGAGTTTCCGGTCGTGCTGGAGCTTGAGCCGCGAGATCTCGAGCTGGTCGATCGCATCCACGTCGCTCTTTGACTCAACATTCTCTCGTATTGAATGGTCTTGGCTCTCTGTGCTACTCTCCAGGTCGCGAATGCGTTTTTCGATGGCGATCACATCAGTTGCGGCCTCCTGAAGCTGCGCAATGAGCACTTGGGCTCTGGCGATCGCTTGGCGGATGCGTCTAATATCCATATAACTCGTGTTAGAGCAGCTTTATGGTCAGTGCCAGTGACAAAGGGCACTGCATATCAACAAAGATGGCAAGATCTGCGTACCTGAGTGGCGGTTCACAAGTCTCCTCAGTTGCCGATGCCTCACTTGGAATGAACTTGCGCTTGAATTCTTCTACCCACTGCGCTTCTATTGCGTGAGGTGACGTATGCTGTGACTGTGCATGAGTCTGTGGTGGGAGAGGTGGTGGATGCAGGTAGTTGGTGTGATGACTGTGATGCGGCGGAAAATGACCAGGAGGTGGTGGCGGTCGCACTGACGGAACGAATGATCTTGGCATGGCGTGATAGCGAGGAGCAAGGCTTACACCGCTCCCGGGACGAGCAGCTACTGGTGGTATCACTTGCGGCGCAAACGGTGATGACGGTGATGGTCGAGTATATTGCTGCGGGTACTGTGGTGGATGATAAATTGGAGGCGCTGGAGGATAGCGTGGCGCAAGCCATTGTGCGTGCTGTGGTACCCGGTATTGCTGTGGAGGGTGCGGTTGAATGGCGTGGTGATGCGTAGCTGCTGCTGCTACAGGCGGCGCTGGTGGGCGAGGTGCTTGCTGGCGTTGTAACTGTTGCTGCTGCTGGTGACGCTGGCCGTCGTTCTGCCCATGTTGCATTGGCGCCTTCGTTGATGCAAGTGATTCTGTTCGCTTTGCAAAATGCTGCGCATGGTACCGCTCTGCTCCAAATACAGGCCCGTTGGACATCGAGCACGACAGTAAATGCTTGCCCACAAGAAGGTATTGCAACGATCTCCAAACGTGCATGGACACCAACTGACTAACTGCTCTAACATACTTTATTGATTACTTTACTCTTGCTACACGGCTTCTTGCAGGGGCGTATGGCACTGGGCTACCTTGAATGCCATCCAGGCTGTCCTCCTACTCGACGAGAACGGGCTTTGGACGCGTGTTGAAGATCACGCGTGTTCGCGCGATGCCGACCACCTCGTACTGCACTTGCGGTTCTTTCTGCATCATATCTGGATACAAGCCACAACAATGAAATGGAAAAAAAAGCAACACGCACACACACGAGCATGAGCATTTCCATTGGCTTTGTGCGCATGATAACCAATACGCTGGAACGAAAAACGTCATCGACCTCGGCGCTCTATCTTTTACAAAACGTACCTGTATCTGCGCTGCCGTCGGACACGCTGCCATCTGCACTCTCCTGAACGCTCTCAACTGCCGCCACACCGTCTCTCTGCAGGATCGCGAATGGCTTCGGCAGCTTTGCGACTTTGCCCGAGAGGATGTGGTTGCCGATGCGGATCGTTGGCACGCCGTTCACGTACCGCAGCGTGCCGATGTCGACGTCCGCCATCGCGCCGTTATCGTCGACCACGAGGTTGCCCTGCAGCTCCACGATCGACCACTCCTTGGACGCGCCGTCCACGCACACAGGCATGATCATCTTGCTGCTACGTCTGTTCTGCTGCGTCTGTTCTGCTGCGTCTGTGACTGCTCCAAGACGATTGCCATGATCCAAACCTGCTCTGTTTGGCGCCAAAAAGTGACTGTAACCTATGTGGTCCACAGCATTTATTTGTGGTATGTGTTTAATGTAAGCCACATAATATGGGGTCATGCTATCGATGCCAGCTAAGTTTATGTGTACCACCCTATAACCCCATCTTTGGGCTGGACCCCCGGGAGCGCAGGCGGGTTTGTGGCGAAGAACGCGGCTCGCAAGCAAGCACTCGCCCCCGATCGATCGACAAACAGGAACCAACATGCTCGGCCTCCTCCGCACCGCGCGCCTCGCGCCAGCCGCCACCGCCAAGCTCGCCCTCGGCGCGCGCGCTGCCAGCACCGTCGGCGGCGCCCTCGACGAAGCCGTGGAGCGCCTGCCGCACAAGGAAGCGCTGCGCAGCATCAAGCAGGAGCTGCGATGGAGTTTCAAGGAGCTCAACGCGATCGTCGACGAAGTCGCCTTCGGCCTCCACTCGCTCAAGTTCGAGCCGGGCAACGTGCTCGCCGTGTGGCTGCCAAACAACGCTGAGAGCGTAAGTGCTTTGTGTGATGATGCTAATGGGGAGGGCGTGTGTTGTGCGCGATTGCCTGCTTAGGGAGAAAGGATGATGATAAGCGGGGATAAGGTGGTGAAGATGCTGACACGATCTGTATGTGTTTGTATGTGGTACGTATAATAGGTGATCACCCAGCTCGCTGCTGCCAAGGCTGGCATCACGCTCGCCGTTATCGACCCAAAGGTGTCAACTGCGAAAGAGATCGAGTTCATCCTCCACGACAGCAAGGCGAGCGGCCTTCTGTTCGAGCCAAAGATCGCCGGTCGCAACCAGACCGCGATCGTCCAGGGAATCTTCCCAGAGCTCGCTACGTGTGCGTACCCCTTTTGCGACTGTGCTGTTTGGTAGTATGTGTGTCACTCTGTGCTGAAATTTGTTGTCTTGCGGATGATTTGCTTGGTATGTACAGTCCGTGACGAGTTCAAGGTGTTCCGCCCAAAGAACTTCCGCAACCTCCACACGGTGATCTCCACGGGCTTTGAGCCAGTGGAAGGCATCGCACAGTTTCACCAGGTGATGGTGAACACCCCAGAGAAGCACGAAGCCGCTGCGCTCAAGAAGGCTGTGAACGAGAAGACCCCGCTGACTGTGTCCTACTCGAGTGAGTCTTTGTTGATCTCTATTAATGGAGACTTCGTTATGTTGCTATCCATACTGACTTGTGTCTGTGTGGTGTTGTTGAATTGTGTAGAGGTGGACGGCCAGAACCCAAAGAAGGGTGAGGTGCTGACCCACGCTGATGTGCTCAAGCGCGCCAACGACTTGGCCAAGAGGTACGTTCCTTTCTATCCTGCGTGAGTTACCAATGATCGCTTGCTGATTATGTGTGCTCTGTGCACAAAATCAACAGCTTGTCGCTGACCCCGACAGACAAGATCCTCATCACCGGCGAAGAGACCACGCTCTCGTTTGCGCCAGTGGCTGCGATCGAGAAGAGCTCCCTGGTCGTGCTCCCATCGGCCGAATTCGACAGCGAGGCGATCAAGCACGCGTTGAAGCTGGAGCCGTGCAGTATCGTAGGAAGCGGCGCGGCCAACTTCAAGCGCGTGTAAGCGACCACACATTCCCTTTCTTCGGCATTGTGCAAAGGAAGAAAACGCGGAAGACAATGGATGAGCAAGGAAGGACACATGAAGAAGTATATGGCTAAGAACAACAAGAGCAAACAACAATGAAACGCGAAACGTGAAAGAATGCACAGGTGTGTGTGTGTGGCTCACAATAGATGCTGCTGGTACTGCAGATTCACGAGAGCTGCTATCCCACGATAGCAGGTGGCGAAAAGATCCGAATGGACGCGTGCGCACTTGAAAAGTCGCAGCGAGCGACGACTGCAGTGCGATCTTTTCTGCTCATGTGCTGCTTGGAAGAAAGATCGCTGTGTCTGCATTTTCATCGGTGGACCGCAAGACTCCCCTGGTAGAGACGCGTGCGATCCGATCCCAATGGTGGAGTGCAGTCAAGCAGAGACAACGAAGCACGAAGCACCAGTCATTAAGCCTGAGACGCTGCGATGGCTTGGCAAACGTCGCTCGTTTCCCATGATCTTTCTTGCCTCTGTTGATACTGCTGAGGCACGGTCGACCTGAATAGAAGACCGTCCTGTACTGAAATGAACCATCTTACCCCTTCTGATTGGCTGGGTGCTTTAAAATTTTGCATATTTCAGCCAATGCAGTGGACGAAGCGAACAAGTGACAAACACTCTGTGTATCTTTTTCCCCTCGGCCTTACCTTGAAGATTTGAAGAAGAAGGGTCACTCTCTATGTGATCTTCAGAGTGCGGGATTCGCAGCAAGCAACAGGAAAGTGCAACCAAGAGCGAGAAATTGATCGACGCCGCATGGAGGACGACGTGCTGGACGAGCAGGACGCGCCCGTGTTCGCGGGGTTCTCGCCGCGCAGCATCCACCTGATCGACGCGGCGCTCGCACAGACGCGGACGCGCATCGTCGCGCCGGACGCACGCACTATCACCATGACGACCTCGACGACAGCGACTACGACTAATGTGAGCTCTGTTTCGACTACTACGGGCAATGCAGCAGCAGTCACGACTGCAACAAGCGCTTCAACGGCGAGCGAGATGGAAGAAGATGCGGGAGCCATGGAGCAGGAGTCGCTGCTTCGCGAAGAGCCGTCTGACCAGCAGCAGCAGCTCCGTGCGCGGCTTCCGGGTCAGCAGAACCGAGCCGAGCGCAATAGCAGCAGTGGTGATGGCTCTAGTGTGGTTGCTGGTGGGAGTGGAACGGCGGCTTCGAATAGAGCAACGAATGATCTCGACTGGGGTGTTGAAGAAGATGGGTGGATGCCGAAACCGGCAAGATTGCACTCTGGGAAGACACGCTCTTGCGTGGTCTGCTTTGCGCCATTGCAGTATACGACGATGCAGGGCTGGGACGACTACTTGCAAAGCGAAGAGTATCTGATTCGACTCCAGGAGAACCTCATGGATGACACGTTCATCTCTGGTTTGATATGCGGAGACAACACTGGCGGAGACTTGCCGACGGAGCACCGCATGCACAAGAATCGAAAGATGAAGTGCAGACAGAGCGTCCACGACTACTTGAACATGACAAGCGCTGGCGTGGTTGACAAGTCTGGGAAAGAAAAAGGCTCTGTTCGCGCGCTTGAAGAAATGCTCTTGAACGTACTGCCAACTCCAGTTCTGACTCATGTGGTTGAGCGACGCCTTGCCGTCATCTCTCACAGCTCGAAGATTGCGTGCAAGTTGCTGAAGGAGAATCGGGTGCAGAAAGTTGCACGGCCAATTAACACGTCCGGATCGAACGTTGAGCTTCACCATCTGGCGATTCACACGCTGTCGGCTCTGCTATCATCTTTTGACTACAGCAGTCAGCATGCTCAGCAGTCGTTTGAAGAAATGTCGAGGCTACTGACGTGCTTTCCGGTGCTGTCTCTGTATTCGTTCTGGAGCCCGAAGAAGAAGAGCCCCGAAAAGCCTTTGGTGTTGAAGAGTGATATGGTTGAAGCGACTTCTTGCTCCGGAAATCCAAGACCTCATCCTGCTGATTTCGCAATTGATGATTCAGATTCCACCTTCTGGCTTTCGCAACAACGACCAGGACTGACGCACTTTGTGATCCGCCACCCGGACGTGTCGCGCATCTCGTCAATCCAGATTCGATGGCACTTGAAGTGCTTTCCTCAGAGAGTTGCCATTGAATATCGTGTTCCAGGAAGTGACAAGTTTGTACAAGTGGCAGAAGAGAAGACGACTGCTGTTCATCCACCGGAGCATTTTTCTGTTCGCTTCCCTGAATCCTGTACAGAAATGCGTATTTCGATGAACGGGATCCCGCCAACCAACCGCAACGGCACATACGCGATCGAGAGCATCCGACTGAGCGTCCCCTGCTCGAATTCTCTCTTTGTTGAGCCGAAGTCTGCGCTGAATGATGTTGCAAATTGGTTGCTCGGCGCTGTTCAGCACCAAAAGGAAGACGTCATCGTCGAAGCCATTGGTGCACTGAAAGATTGGGCTTTATCGACTGCGTCGCTGAGTACGACCCTTCTTTTCGTGAAGATGCTGCTTGACCTTGGGAAACGATGTTCGTTTTCAGCGGATCCGGGCATTTCGAGATTTGCGATTGAACAAGGTTTCATGCTCTACGAAGGGATCAAAGCGTACAAGTCGGACGAATTTGAGAAAATGCTTCGCGGTGAAGGAAAGAAGAAAAACAGCGAGTCACGGAAGATCCGAGCGCTGTTCGAACCATCGGTGTGCTCTGCAGGGGTAGCAATTGAAGACGCAGGTCTCACTGTCCGCACCCGCGAAACAAGCTACCAGTATGCGGCGGTGAATACCGGAATCTCCACTGGAAAAGCTTCGTGGAAATTTCGATTGGACAACGACACAGTAGACGATGAAATGACTTGCTTTGGCGCTGCGATTCTGCCGGTGACTGTCAGTGGCTACGACTCGTCTCCAAATCTGTGGATGCTTCGTGGTTACAATGGGAACCTGTACGCGCGAGGTCACAAATTGAGCAGATCAATCGGCAAAGTGCACCCTGGAGACGTCGTTCAGATTGAAGTGGACATGATTGAAGGCACGCTGGCGTACAAGATCAACGACACCGAATATGGAGTTGTCTTCACGGACCTGGCTGGTCACGAAGTGTATCCTGCGGTGTCATTTTACGGATCTGGAAAGGTGATCACACTGCTTGGCGTTCAGAAGTGGGATGATTCCGATTCAGGAGCTGCTGATGTCGATCCAGTGTACTTGTCGAACATCAAGGAATATCATTATTCTGTCGGCTACGGGACGTTTGGCAAGGGAAACCAGCTCGGTTATGCAAGTGATGCAGATGCGCGAGCTCTCCCTGCTGGTACGGCGGCAACCAGCAACCCAGTAACTATCGGTGGTGAGCCTCGACAACGATGTCTGTCGACTCACCCTCCTTCCAGAGGAGACAGCTACGTCATTTATGACCTAGCAGAAGCTTACAATCGACTAGTGGGTGCGGTTGGGATCAATGACGACGTCCAAAACGAGGTACTGCAACAGCGCGGAGTCTCTGTGGTGTTCTCAATCCTTGGTGATGGAAAACCATTATGGCATTCAAAGCCAATCTCGGAGGCTCGCCAGAGTGAAAAATTTGACCTCTCGGTGCAGAGCATTCGAATGCTTGAACTGAAGGTGACGTGCTCGGGATCAAACCATTGTGCTCATGCAATTTGGATCGACCCTTGTGTGTATCCCCTTGATGAGTGGGTGTGCACCGAGTGCACGTTTACCAACAAAGGTGCCTGCAAGATCTGCGGCGTTTGCAGAATCGGAATACGTGACACGAGTGCGTTCGATTCGACTGCTCAAGCTACAAACCCATCGTTAAGTGCAGCGCTTGACTCAAGCAGTCTAGCTCAGCCCGAAGATGCACTTTCGGTGGAACGACTGCTGACAAGCCCTGATCCATTTCTTGAGCTCGGCTCGGGGATCACAAATGAACTGCACGAGCTGAGCTCTCTCACTTCTAAGCGCGAGCTAATGAAGCGCATCGATGACGCTGAACGCCGAGCTTCCGAGGCGAATGGACAAGGCAACCAAGGCTGCGTTGTGGGCTTCGAAGAACCTTTCTATCGCCAGCCGTGCGGAGCGGTCTTCTCGTTGCTTTTGACCATGCTTCGAGGATTCCAGAATGATCTTCTTCGCCAAGCTTCGCCTGAGCCCGAAAGTGAAGCAAAATACCATGCATTCCTACTTTCCAAGCAGATGTGCATTCATACTCTTGGAATCATCAGCGCAAACTTCGAAAGCATCGACGTGTACGAAGTTGGTGACTTGGAAACGGAGATTGAAGTGACAACAGTGCTTGTGGAAGAGCTTCGATGCGAGCTGGAGCGGATTGCAAGTGTTCGAGACCAAAGTGACTGCCGACTTCCGCAAGAAGTGCAAATTGCAGCGAGTGAAACGATTATTTCCGGCATTTCGGTGATCTACAGTTCGTCAAGCGAGAAATTGCAGCTACTCCTGCATCTTTTGCGAAGCCACACAGTCGAGGCATTCTGTCCAGGAACATCTCGTTATGTGCTGCTCTCGGCATTGCTGCGAGCCCTTGCTTCTCCAGGAAAAGAGGGGATTCTCAATCTGTTCCCTTTCTTGGGTCTCCAATTACCAGAAGGACCGAATGGAGCTGAGGATTCATCACTTCAAGATGTGAGTGAAGCAATCAAACTACTGCTCAGCGTCATTCAGCAGTCGAAATGGAAGCAAGTGTCGAGTGGAGACTTTAGCAGTGACAACGGCAACGGGATCGCCAAGGATGCAATGGCACTACTGAAAACGTATCAGCTTTTCTTGCTCGCGGAAGCAGTCGGGTTAACGAAGAAGAAGCGCACAGACGAAGTTGATCGGGAAAGCTCAAGCACTCTCTTTTCTTCAGAGTGGAGCGTGAAGCGATCGCTGGTGCAAGAATCTACCATCCAGTTTGGCTTTCTTCTGCTTCGTGCGTGCCGCGAGCTGACTGAATCACTGATCTTAGAGCAAACCGAAAACTCGTTTGCCCAGTCACCAGCCGCTTGCTCGCTTCAAGCAAACCTACGAACGTTTGAAATTCCAGTTCTATCCGAGTTGCTACCATGGTTTGTGTCATGTATGTGCCTGCTTCGACGCCAAACATGGCTTGCACGCCCGGTTCTCCCCGCATTGTGTCGTCTGCTTGGAAGCTTCGATCAGTATTGCTCGGAGCTTCAAATCGTAAACAAATCAGACAGCCGTCTACGAAAACTCGAGCTCCATCAGAAAGCGCGCATGATCGAGGCACAGGAAATGGAGCGCATGCTTGCAGTAGACAAATCGCTCGTTGTGAATAACCAAGCGTCGAAGCAGATGTACAACGTGTTCAAGCAGCTCTACACTGGAGACAAAGACCACTTTGAAGGTCAAATTGGGTTTCAGTTTGAAGCAACGAGTACATTTTCGATTGTTGCGCTCGGACGATCGGTAAACCCAGCGAAAAACAGCGGTCGGCTGATTCGACAGCACACAGTACGTCTGTGGGAGGAAGCTTCTCAGCTTCTCGTCGCTCAAGTCACCGTCTCGGGGACATCGAAGAAAGATCCACTGGGCTACGCGTTGGAGCCGCTGCAAGTTCCTGTGAAACTCACCCAGGGAAAGTTATATCGACTGACAACTCAGGAGTTCGCGAATGGCGGAGACCCGTGGTACAAGAAAGAGAACCTCCCGGATGAAGAGTACGACAGCTCCTACATAAAAATATTGCGAGACTGCTACGCATCGGGATCAACCGGGTTTCCGAATTCGCAGAATCTGAGTGGTGCAGCTTATGGCGTGCCGACGTTTCATGTCGAAGGGGAGAACCCAGTTGCATCGATTCCACGCTTCGCTTCTCCATTTGGAAGTCTTTCGCTGAAATTCAACGTGAAGAGAAAGCTCCAGTCAGTCTGTGTCAGTCATTCTGGCACTTCGGCTTATGGCGTTGGCGGAGGTGCGACGTGGCGCAATTGTTTTCTTCAAACAGCGTTTGTGCAAGGAGTCCACTCGATCGACTTCGTTGTGAAAAGCGCGCGAGTCGGTGGAACTGTGTCTGGTCATATCTGTGTGGGCGTCGACTGGAGCATGTGCTCCAGCACACAGTCGTGGTCGCACCCGAGCGCGTCGTATGAGTCGTTCTTCGGTGAAACCGTAAGCAGCATCGGATGGATGCCATCGATTGGAGCACTTTGGGTCAAAGGGAAACGATCAAGCTACGGCAAGAGGCTTTCGCTTGTGTCTGGAGACATACTGACCTTGGTGGTTGACTACGATCTCCATACTCTTTCATTCGCGTACAATGGAAAGAGCGTGGGAATTGCAGTGGGCTTGGGCGAGCTTCACCCTGCTTCATCAGCATTGTCGCGCCTCCCCGACGCATTGACACCGGGTGTGTCAATCTACGGATCGCAAGACGTTGTGCAGATACGACCATCAGGAATCGCGAAGTCCACACTTCGAATCCATTGGCTCTACGACTTGCACAATTCTTTGTCGTCGCTGGCTGGAAGAATCGCGAGCTCTTTGATCGCAGGCCACCCCGTTGATGGCATTGAGGAGGAGCTACTTCCGTGGTTGCAGTCCCCACTTCTCAGTGGAGGCATCCTTGGTGATGATTTTGCCAGAGAGCGTGACCAGCGAGATAATGCATCGATTCAGATGGATTGGCAGAGCGCGCTCGAGAATGAGTACTCTCAGCATTCGTCGAACCCTGCTTTCCGCTCGGCTTTGTTGGGCGACCGAGCCACAAGCGACTCAGGGACAGGTTTCCAAGTCAAGCGAGCTTCTGGCTCAAGCGCTATATTCAGCGAAGATATATACACCATTCGACAGAGCAAGTTCTACGCAAGTCTATCGCGAGACATGTCGGATGTCGGTCCGGTTCAAGTCATCTTGAGCTGGTTGGAAAAGCGCTCTCCAGATCGATCGTTCTTGAGCAGACTGGGTAAATTCCCAGCATGTGAGAGGTTGATGTGTGCAGCTTTGATCAAGCATGCTCCGCCGCATGTGTTGCATGAGGCGCAGGCAATTGTCTCTGGTGCGGACCCAGCTCACTTTGGCTCGGGGGGACAGACTGCTGACGTTGTGGACCACTCAGACTTGGACCCTTCGGAAGACCTTCTTCTTGTTTGGAAGCGCATTGTGACTCTTCGACACTGGCTGATCAAAACAAGACAAGAGTATCGTGCCAGGTCATCGGACGAAACAACGGTGGACTCGGAAACAAGCAACGTTGTAAGTGAAAATTCTGCTGCTGAAGTTTCACGTCAAGACGATGCTGGCGATGACGATGGAATCAACTTTGAGAAGTGGCTGTCGATGCCAAAAACGTTTGACAGCTTCATTGAACAAGTATGTCAACGGGCAGAGTTCTTGTGCATGCTGGATCCTCCATCTGAAGAAAGAGATAAGCTACGCGCGGACTCGCAAATCGCTCTCAGCAACCTAGCTGAGAAATGGAGCTCTCAAAAGACTCCTCCATCCTTGCAACCGATGCTCGAACGATGGAAAAGCTTGCGTGAATCCGACAGTTCCAAGTGGTCAGGAATCGTTGATGTGCTGCGTGCTCAAGACCGATGGAGAAGCCGCCGAGCGTCGATCTCGCATCCGCCCGCGCCACTGAGCCTCGAAAAGCTGAGCGAGCCCAGCACGAACTTGAATGCTCTTGGAGAGCAAGAAGAAGTGAGCCCCAAGCGCCGTTACCACTACAAGGATAGCTTTTCAGCAACGATGAAAGCGTGTGACCTGTACATTCGAAATGGAGTGGGTGCGCCACCTGAAGTTTTGCGGACGCTGATTGAGAGAAGACAAAAGCGATCCGACTCGCGTCTCTTCGGGCTGCAGGCAATGAAAAGCATATTGAGCATCCTGTCCTTCGATACAGCGCGCCACAACGCGATTATCTTTTTGCGTCCAGCGCTGAGAGGATTTACCGACGACGAGAAAGAGTCCCGAGAGCTGAACGACGGACAAGTTGTAACAGAAACTTTTCGAGCTACAGTGCGGCATCACTATTTGAAAGGTCTCGAAGGATGCAATCGACCTACGATCGAGAGGGTGCAGAGCGCTTTTTGCGATCTCTATTCCTTCTTAGCGCAGCTGCTCAACTCGAATGTTGAAGGCTGTTCGCCAGATTCTCAGCTCAAGCATGCGATTTTGTGTGCTTGGAGCCTGGATTTCGAACCTCGCGATCATCCATTCCTGCTCAAAACTGGTATTCTGTCGACTCTTCATGATCTGTTCTCTATCAAGTCAAGCCAGCTTGACGCCACCGCAGATTTGACAGGCTTAAAGATGACTGCGAAGACCGTGTTCGACCGTTCGGCAGTAAAACAGAGCGCCATGCAGTATACTACCATCAATTGGCATCCACTGTCCGAAGAGTTTGTGCAACAAAGTGTGCTTCATACGGGCTACGTCACAAAGCGAGACATCTTGCGTCTGCTTCTACGTGCACCTTCGTATGCGTGCCCAACAAGATGGTGGAAGGAGAGCGGTCTTGAGTTTGTTCTCGAAGAAGATGGGTCAGTATCTGCATCGTCGCCGCGCCATACGGCGTCGTCTATGGCATTGCTTTACTCCGAGCTGCTGAAAAACCTACAGACAAAGTTATCGTGGTGCCACCCTCAGTTCCTGGGCCGAAAAGTCCTCCAGTTTGGCATAATGTCATCTTCTGCTCATGGCGCTACTCCTTCGGGGCAAAATGCAAAGCCGACCGACATTAGCTTCGCCGAAACACCAGCTCTCGGAGAGGTGCAAGATTTCTGCATCGAGATGTGGGTGTTTCCAGTTGAGCTCACTGGCTATCGATCGCTACGAAGCGACAATGGATTCCAAGAGGGGAGTGTGTATCTGGAGTTCGTGGGCCAGCATCTACAGCTTGGGATCAGTGGCAACTTTCCTCGTGAGCAACTCTTCTCCACGTATCGTTTTCACGCACAAGAATGGTCTCACATCGCGTTGTCTTATGATGCACGAAAGAAATGTCTGTCTCTGGTTGTGAACGGAACAAAAGTTGAGGAGCGAGTCTACGAGCGTGTCTGCGAGTCGATTCATTTTCGAGCTGGACGGATCGGCTGCTGGGTGAGTGAAGTGGATGCTCATGGTGTGACAGCTGCGACCGCGTCCATCCAGCGTAACTTCAAAGGCTCAATCGCAGAGATCCGGATCTGGCGTGTGTCGAGATCAGCGGAGCAGATCAAGAGAGACTACCAGCGAGGTATTCCGTTCGATGTTGATCCTGTTTCTCATATGGCAGAAGACCGCTCAATAGACCATGGAAACAACAACCTGCTCGCACTCTGGCGCCTGAACGAAGGAGAAGGATTGTGCGGTTCGGACAGTGCTCCGTCACTCGCAACACGTGACAGTGACTCGGCATCGAATCAAGAATGCCTGGGCAAACATGTCAATATTTCATCGTGTCACTGGGTGTTGGCAAACCTCCCCGTGGTTTCAAATCCAAATGTTGACTCGATCGAAGTGTCAAAATGGGCACAAGTATTGAAAGGCATTGTCGCTCTTCAGCGCAAGATGCGATCATTCTTCCATGCGCGCTACCAGTCAGCTGTGGTCTCTTCTAGACTAGTCTGTCAATATGAAGAGGACCAATCCACTCAGCGCTGGAGCGATATGTCGGGTGAACTTGATGACAGCAGTGATGGAGAAAATGAAGGCGGCGGTGAAGACTTTCAGCTTGCAGAACGTGATGGAGAAAGCAACTCGATGAAAGAATTGGATCTGGCAACGCAGCAACTGGTCAAGGAATGGAGTATCTCAACCGACCAGCAGATTTTGCTGAAAAAACAGACGAGGAAATGCGCGTGGATAGTCTTCCGGTTTTTGGCGACAATAGGCGTGGGAGGTACCCAAGAAAGACGAGAAGGTGAAGCGAAATCAGTGGCCGCAATTGCGAAAATGAAGCGAAAGCAGAAACTCCAAAAAGGAGATTTGATCAGTGAGCTTGGGTCACCAATGCACCAGCGATTGGCGAGCTTGGGGAAATCAGACACTGCAAGAGCTGCTGGTCCAAGCTACGATGAGGAAGACCAAAAGGCGCGCTCGATTGAAGCAGCAAGTGATGCTGCGAAGAGTGCAGCCACAAACAGAGAGCTAGAGGAGCCAGTTCTTCAAACACTTTGGTTTTCGCAAGAGTTTCATCGGAAAGTGTTCGAGGTTATTGAAAAGGAGCTGGTTCTTGGGACTACTCTGATTCAAGATGCCGAGGGTCTGACTCGAGCGCAAAGAATGCTTCGATCTATTTCAACACCAATTAAGCGAAAAGGACAAGCCCTTCGCTCGCATGCGAGTGGCATTGAAGGAAAGAAACCTGGTGCGCTCCGAGTAGCTCAGCGTCTCAGAACTGGAAGCTCGTCACAAGGAGAGCTGATGGAGACGCTAGAAGTGGAGATGTACATGTACGGGCTGCTGTCGTTCATGCTGTCTTTGAGTGGAAGCTCGCCAGCGTTGGATCATCTGTCCAAGTCCAAGACGCTTAGAGAGCTGCTCGATTTGCTCCGCACGGCTTCCCCACGTTCGCAGCGAGTCGTCAAGCTGTTGCTACGACGCATGTGCTGTAGCGGGACTGTCACCCCAGCGCATGTCAGCTCGCTACTTGGGTCTGAATCGGTTTTTGTCGACCTTTTGTTGGACCAAGTCGCTGAATCAGTTTGCAGCACCGCAGCTCCATTATCCAGTGTTGGTGCACCTTCGAGTAGCGCCTCTGGCGAGTCAGCTGGCCCCGCACAAGTCACCGAGTCACTTTCCAATCCAACAGGCTTTCGATCTGGTCAGATCTATCTTGTTCTCGCGTCAGAGAGCGTCGCGCTGTTACGGCTATTGATGAAGCAGAAAAGCTGGCAAGCTCGGGTCGCAGAGTTGCTTTGCTCTGCTATTCGCAACGTCGCTCCTGTGCTTACGAGGCGAAAATCAGATTCGAGCTACTCGAAGAGTGCTGAGCCCTCCGATATTCGAGTCAAAGCTGCTATTATTCGCGCGGTGGGTGCGTTGTGCGTTCTCGGGTCTCATTCAGATTGCCTTCGAATCGGTGGGAGAGTTGAAGTGACCGCGAAGGAGTCTCGAACCGATCAGACCAATCTCGACTATGGCTTCAACTTCTCGGACAGTGGGGCTGGACCTGCTCCGGCTACTCTCATCGAACTCAACTCGCGGACCTCGACGGTTCGTGTTGTGTTTGACGCATCGTCCGAGGAGTTTGACCCTGGCCACAATGTCCAAGAGGTGAATCTCTCTTCTTTAACTCCTATTGAAGAGATCCGCCTTCCCTCGGACGTCATCCCACTGACGATGGACATGATGCCAGTTATTTTGAAGCTCTCGTCACTTGAAGAGTCGAGCGTGATGTCCAGTTTCGACGATCTATGGCGTATGCAAGTACGCTCTCGTGCATTGCTTGCTCTTGAAGCGATCTTACGTCACTCCATGCACATGGCGCAAGATGTCGCTCACAAGCACATCACGAAAAGTCTGCTGAAAAGCGCTTTGTCTCCAGTGTGTCTGAACACGTTTGTCAGTTTGCCTTTTCTCCAAGAGCGGGGTCGTATGATTCTCTGCCGATTAATTGAAGCTTCAACACCACTCGGAAGTGCCATGTTTCGTGGTTTGGGCAATCCAAAGGCTCCAGAAATCGAAGACTCCAGCTGTGGTGGTGACAGCACCGCGGGTGCTGCTGGCGGTGCCAACAATGATCCAGAAGAAGAAGAGAGTGAAGAGTATCGCGTTCGGAGAGGGTTTGCGTCAACTCTTGCTGCGATGGGTTTCGAGTTTGATTTGTGTATGGCGGCGCTTGAGCATTCAAGGAATGACCCGAACCTGGCTGTCGAGTGGCTCATGGGCGTTGGCGCAGCTGCATATCAGGAGAGACAGCAAGCTCAACAACGACTTGCGGCTGCGAGCATAGAAGCCCGACAGGCTAACGAGACAAGTGAAGGTGATCAAGTGTTGACTCTGGAGGCGAAAGCCCAAGAGTTGGAGGGTATATCTGGGATGCCTTACTGCCTCGCGTACTGTGCTTTAGAGCTCTCAAACAGCGATCCAAATCGTGCGATGGAGTGGCTCATGGAGCACGGTTCACGATACGCCGACAAAGCAGACAGCTTGACTCTTTTGGCAGATGATTTTGTCACTGAGAAATCTCTTACCTTGGACGATCGTGCAGCTATGGAAGACGTGGATCAGCCAGACCCGCTTGTGACATCATCTAGCAACTCTGCCGCAAGCTCTCCAGCGAGTGCAGCGTCTTCGTCTTCTCTCGTTGTGACTGAGGTCTGCGATAACTCCGATATCATGGCAGTAACCTTGGCTCCGATCTTAGCGCCTGCTGTACAGAAGCCCTCGCTCAAGAAAATGAAAATTGGAAGTCGAGATCTGAGCAATTCCGGTTTTGCTCCGCTTGATCCCGACTACCTGACTCCCCACGTCTTGCTGAGTGTGAGCACTGAGGTCGGTCCGCTTCAAAGTTTGTCTGCAAGTGGTCGAACAGGAATTTTCCGCCGCTTTACGCAAGATCAAGGCGTGCTGATTACATTCTTGAACACGGAGACAGGAGCGTACGAAGACGAGTGGCACTTTCCCCAAGATGTGCGACGGATTACGAAAATCTACGATGAAGATATCCAAAACGTCGGAAGCATCCACCGTGTTGCGCTGAGAACCGAGAACGCTCTCGCGACCCATTATGCTCGCAGCGCCGTTGCAGCACTCTTGAGTGCCGGGGGCGTCGGTCTGAACCATGCAGCAATGAAGAGTGGATTCTCACAAAGTGAGCAGAGCGCGTCACTTTCAGACACGATTCTCAGTGCAGTTGGTGGACCTCGTCAGTTTGTGAACCTGTTGAAACTCGTTGCGGCTTCGGAAATGGTTTTTTCTCGAGGACAGGATATTTCCCAAGTAACGTATGCAGCCACTGAAAAAAAGACAAGACGCCGAACAAAGAGCCGTGAAAAGCGTCTCGACCGGGTTTCCAGTGGACATCATGAAGAGACTGCGTCGATACTGCAGAACATCCAGGCGATCACTTTAGATGTCCTCGAAGAAGAAGCTCAATGCGGAAAAGTTCAAAATGCTGACTGGCTTTGGGGTGGGGAGTCGAAGGCATCGTCTTCCATTGGCGCTGACGTGTTGAATGAAGGCGATGATGACGCAAGTTCGAGGCTCGAAGGTGCAGCCCTCGAAGAATCCGTTGGAGGTATGTTGCTTGACGAATATGGAGAAGTCGATGAAGATTTGTATCGAGCGATTGCCATGTCTGTTCAAGATTCCGGCGCTCCCGCTTCAGCGAGCGTGGTTCGATTCCAAGGTTCGACAGAAGAAGACAAGAAAGAAAGCGAAGAGCGTGATTTTGTGAGCATGCTTCCAAAGTACAACGCAAAGATGGCTCGAACACGTCAACCGTCGTACACAGAAGCACAAGAGGTTGCGAACGAATACTTGGGCGGTGGCGTTGACGACCACGACGGTCTTCTCTCCAGCGTGCTGGTCAAAGAGTGCGTGAGCCATTTTGTCGAGTCAACTCGAGTTGCCGGAGAGGGTCTTTCGAGCGAGAAAGCTGTGCAAGATCCGCGCTTGTCGACCCAGGAATTTCACTCGCTGCATCCATATTTTGGTCGGAGTGAGTATACGCGAGCTGTCGCTGTCGACCGATCCTTCCGGTGTGTTCGAGTCGTGTTTGATCACCGCTGCAAGCTTGGCACGAAAGCCAAGCTATCCTTCTACTCCGACCCAGAGTGCGAGAATCGCATCTTGTTAGTCGACTCGATTATGACTTCGGGTAGGAAGTACATCCCAGATCTGGTTGTCCACTCGCACCAATTCTGGTTTCGATTCGTCGCAACTGAAGATGATCCGGTCAAGAATCATAGGTACGGCTTCCGCTTTCAGGTGAAGCCCATGCCAAGTATCTGCTGGTCGAAAGAGGAGGAGGTATTAGTCAACCCTTCGCTGGAGTGGGCTTGCTGGATCTTGGAGTTTTTGCTGAACGACGCAACAGAGTTGGTGGCTCGTGGCGCAGTCCACAATCGCAAAATCTACGGGGCTCTAGTGAGGTATCTCCGATCCCCAGGAGCTCCATTCAAGGGTCGAGTTGTGCGATTGCTTCTCCAGCTACTACACCAGCCGGAGCTCTTCCCCGCCTCTGAGATACCAGACCTGGAAACGTTGGAGTCGATTGGTCAGCTTGCATTGGCTCGCGGCAAAACGGAAAAGGACAGCGGAAAGCTTTTCATCTCGTCCCACTTGCTCCAGCTGGTCGAGCTTTCCATGATGACATCGTCTGCAGCAAAAGTGTTCGAGCGCTCCATCACAAGTTCTGGTAAAGATCTCATCGAAAGGGCAACTATTCGAGAACCGTTGGCTCTGCCCACACCAGTTGAGCGACGAGATGCTTCCGAGTTTTTGAATGACGTCAGCGAGCTGACAAAGTTCCTGCTTGGACAGAGCCGAACGCTGCCGCAGCACATCTTGGTCGCAGTTTGGCTCGACATGTACGGGTCAACTGGCATCATCGAGAGCCCCCACCCGTACTCCTCACAATCCAAGCTCACGGGGAAGTTCAATTTCGCAGGAGCGCAGTCTCTGCTAGTCACTTTCGATCCCCGTTGCGCGACCGCCTCAGATGCTGCGTTTGTAGAACTGATGAGCAGTAGCAGTGACGCGGGCATTTCTAAGCGATACAGCGGATCGAGACACTGGCCCTCGGGGGCAGTGGACATTCCTGGCGATGCTCTCGAATACAAATTTTTAGGAGACGAGAATCCCGATGGACTATTTGGTGTCAGCTTGTCGGTGATGGCTGTCGGCATATCGAAGGAGAAGCAGCTCGCTCGGGCATCTGTTGGAGACATTACGACGTTGCTGGAGAAATTGGTGGTGTCGCAGTCTCCAAGAAGTGGTGAAATCTCGGAAACTGACCAAAAGGCAGCAACTGTTTGGTCGTCTGCGATGGATCTACAGCTTGTCGACTGGGTGAACAACAATATCGAGAATGCTGCCTCCGCGACGCTGACCTCTGTCGACCTCCGCCCGTCCGATGTGAAGCTACACCACACGCTCGACGTGCTCCGCTGCTCGCTGTTGCTCGACCTGCCGAGTGAAGATGTCCAGCTGCGATTCGCGCTCTTGAAGTACTTCAATCAGGTGCTGAAGGAATGCCTCCCGCTGCTCGATCTCCGCGACACGACGTCCTCGTGGTCGATGGCGCACCGGCTGCGTCTGCTGAGCAACTGTGTGTTCTTTGACATCAAGAATGCGCTCGTGGAAGCTACGATCGAGGCGACCAACATCTCTGGAGATGCTGCCAGCAACAACAACAACACGGCGAGGATCACGCTCGACCGGCTGCAGGCGCTGGAGTCGAGGGACGACCGCGAGGTCGAGCCGTCGGTCTCCGAGTGTTTTTTCGCGCAGGCGTTCCGACAGCTCAACTGCGTCGATCCGACTCTGTTCCGGCGAAAGATCGACAGCAAGGGCCGCCTGTTCAGCGTCAAGTTCCGCGGCGAGGAAGGTGTGGACTGGGGTGGAGTGTACCGCGAAGGCGCGAACTCGATGGTGGATGATCTCTTCTCGGCGCACTTCAGTCTCTTTGTGCTGTGTCCAAATGGCCAGCACGACACGGGGATCAACCGTGGGATGTACTTGCCGAATCCAAAGTGCACGTCGCCCGTGGCGATCCAGATGTACGAGTTCGTGGGCAAGTTGTTGGGCATCTCGCTGCGCACGCATGGCGATTTCCCGTTTGCGTTCCCGTCGCTCGTGTGGAAGCAGCTGATCCACCAGCCGCTGGAGCAGAGCGACCTCGAAGGCACGGACGCGATGTTCGTGCAGATGCTGGACGGGATCCACAACTGCGAGCGCGACGGCATCTTGACGGAAGAGGAGTTCGACGCGGCGTTCGAAGGGCTGGACCTCAAGTTCACGGCGTTTGACTGCAACGGACAGGAGGTCGAGCTGGTGGATGGCGGCAAGACGATGCGCGTGGGTTTCCAGAACCGACTTGAGTACTGTCGTTTGGCGGAGCAGTACCGACTCTACGAAGGCTCACTGCAGGTGGCAGCGATGGCGCGAGGTTTCGCGACGATCTTCCCCATGCGCGCGCTGACGTTGCTGACGTGGCAGGAGATGGAGATCCTGACGTGCGGCTCGCCCAAGATCGACATCGCGCTCTGGAAGCAACACACGCGCTACGACGGGTACAACGAAGGCGATGACACGGTGCAGCTCTTCTGGGACGCGATGGAGTCGTTCAGCGACGAGCAGCGCTCGGACTTTGTGCGCTTCGCGTGGGGACGCAGCCGGCTGCCGCGCGGCAAGTGGCCGCAGCCGTTCAAGCTGACGAAGAAAGGCGGGCGTGACAGCACGCTGAGCCTGCCCGTGGCGCACACGTGCTTCTTCTCGGTCGAGTTGCCACCGTACACGACCATGGACAAGATGCGCAGCATGCTGCTCGCGACCATCAACTTTGGGCTCGGCGGCATCCTCATGGCGTAGTTAGTATCTGAGAGTGTGTGGTGTGAATGGCTGAGTATGGAGAAGCAGAGTTCGAGCGAGCGAGAAGGTTGGTGAACACGTATTCATGTTTAGGTAAAGCTTATGTAATTGTACAATGCATGGCAGTGTGTCACTTGATATCCAGCATTCTTGTGCTTGGTTGGTCACTCTCGCTTCGCCTTCCTGCCACCGCCTTTGCCGCTGTGCTCGCTCTGCCTAGAAGCCGACGAAGAACCGGCAGTTGATGCTGACGAATCGCCTGCATTGCTGTTCTTCTGCGACCGCCACCGACAGCAGCAGCAGCAGAGGTGGAGCTTGTCGTGGAAGAAGTAGAGCGCGACGCAGACGCCGTGCAGGAAGCTGAGAACAACGCTCCCCGTGACCACGTACCGGAACAACGTGCTGGTCTCCCAGAGGTTCGCCATGCGGATGATCACGCTGCAGTGTGGGAAATTGGCCGTGAGTACGCTCGACATCTCGCCAGGCGAGCGGAACTCGCTCGGGTCGATACTCTCGAGCATCTTCTCCATCGTCTGGCAGCTCGCATCTTGGTTCTGCGCGTGGTTCAGAAGCAGCGATGAGAGCTCCAGGTACGCCGGCACGAAGCCCGGGTACCACCCGACGGCGCGCCGCAGGCAGTTGACCCCCATGGAGAAGTTGCCGCTGCTCGCGAGCCAGAGCTTCGCCGTGGACGTCCAGCCCTCGGCGAGGAACTTGCGGTCCTGCGCTGGTGTCTGTTGGCGCAGCAGCTCCCAGTCATCCAGCGTGAATGAACTCGCCCAGGACGATTCAGCGGTGACACCGCCACTTCCTTCACTGAAACGTTGCATGAGCTCGCGCTCTTCCTGTAGCAGCAGCTCCACATGATCTCTTCGTAACTCTTCGAGGTCGTCGTCGGGAGAGCTGGAGAACTCGTCCACGTAGGGCTTCCGCAACTCTTCCGAGAGAATCGGGTACGAGTCTCGCGCGGCGATGCCGTCGAGCGTGTCCAGCGCGCTCGCGAACCCAAACACGTCGCCTGCGCGCAGAGCATGCGAGTGCTGCTGCTGTTGATTGTTGTCCTGATGGCTTTCGCTTTCTGCGCTGTGGTTGATAAGCTTGCTCTGCTCCATATCATCTTCTTGTCGAGCCATGGGGATGGAGATGCCGTCGAGAACCACCCACCGCGGCATCGCCGGCTGTCTCGTGCGGACGTAACCTCTGTTATAAAGAAGGGTCTCCACCACCACGGCCTCCTTGTTGTAGCTGCGCTGCTGCATATACAATCGGAGCTTGTCGAGGATCGCGACACACGGAGGATCTTGAGCTTGCACCTGGCGCGCGTCGTTCACGTAGACGACCAGCGGCTCGAGCGCGTTCGCCTGCGTGCGGTAGAGCTGCTCGTCGTAGTCGACGAACCAGATCTTCCAGCGCTCGGCGGCGCCGAAGCGTCCCGTGGCGCAATACGCCTCTAGCTCGAAGCCGGCATCAGGATCGCGATCTTCTTCGCTGTGGCGGAACACGAGGATGCCGCTTTTCTGTGCGTTGAAGCGGTAGTGCTCCTCTGTGAGCGAGACCGAGTTGTGGATACGCTCGGGGAACGACTCGTCAGTAGCTAGCACTGAACTAGTGACCATCAGCGGCAGCAACACCAAAGCACTAGCGAGTAGCACCTGCGTACATTGGCGTCTGCGCCGCCGCCGCTGCTGTCGCTGGATCGGCATCGTCGCCTGCTGCTTCATCATCTTGTGGCACATCGACGAGTTCTTCCTTTTTCTGTCGATCTGAGGAGGAAGGCGAGGGCACAATTCTTTGAATGATGAACCTTTCATAATAGATAGATAGATTTGATTTTAATTATTTGGAAAGGTATGCGCAAAAGAAAAAGAATGCTCGGTTACTCTTTTATTTTTCAAGGATGACTAAAAAAGATTTGAAAAAAGATAAAAGAATAATAGAGCTATTCTTATTTGTTTTACTATTTTGTATACATTTAATTTAGTTTACATTTTCTAAAAAACATAATATCGTTTAAAAAATCCTTAAGGATGATGCTGAGGTCTTCAGCTCTGACGAACCTGGTAGGATTTCTGCGATGCGAACATTTTTGGGTATTATTGACCTCAAGTTCACTTTGAGACACATAAGAAGATGCAAAGCCAAGAATAATGAGTGGTGCCCTACACAAGTCACTCTCTCAGATGTAACAATAACCTAACAAATATCAAGTATCAATTTTTAAAGTGTGACTTTATAGAACAATCAAACCAAGCTTGAAATATTCATATCTCATGTATAAGTCAAAATGTAGCGGAGAACAAATGTGCTGCAGCTCTTAGCTAAGCGCTAAACGTAGTACAGTGTATCATCTTCCCACACAAAACAGTTAATCGCACCAACCGTTAACTTTTTGTGTGGGGAGATGATATATTACCGTTTGAATATTCGCTTTTAAACTACAGTACGCCTTATAATTATACGGACACGTGATTTTTTTGAAAAAAAATGGCCAAAAATTAGGTTAGAAAACTTTCGTTGCATTCAAACGATGCGCAAAACAGAGCTTTATCAGCACCCAAAATGTGAGCTTTTGGATCGCTACCAAAACATCACACGTTCAGAATATCATTTTTGACAGG